>JANJYP010027964.1:0-22731 GCA_024605115.1 Rastrelliger brachysoma | reverse complement strand
TGCCCCACTCAACTTTTCATGCCAGAGACGCCACTGGTGATTTTAAATACTGCAATAAAATCAGTTGTTGGACTACATTGTAATTTGGGTACAACTAGCCCTCCTGCTTTTTGGCGGGTTAAACAACTTATTGTGGATAATATAACTAGCAGGATACGACCTTACATACCTGAAGCAGAATAAGTGTTGACTAATATCTTGTATTGTACTGTGTTTGAATGAATGTTCTCCTTTTAGATTTCAAACATTGAGGCCAGGATATCAGCTCTGAAAACAGCTGGCTTAAATGTGACTGTCTGCAATCGCTTCTGCAAGTCCAAGCCAAAGGTAAGTCGTTGAACTTAAAGTTCCCCAATAACTTTCTCACACACAAACACAGACAACTTTTTGCATTTATATCCTATGTATCCAAATATCTTTGTCTGGCTGTGCATGCTAACAATTTGTCATAATGTATAGGTATAATAGGCAACTGAAGATAACTTGCCATAAAGTGAGAAAATGTAGTAGGTTATATGATGATGGCTTGTGGATTTACCTCATTACAGCCTCAAACCCTGGACTCGTCACGCCATCAGAGGAGGAAGTTGCCAGCCCCTCCACTAAAAGGTATTAAACAAGGGTATCCATTCAGAGAAAGCAATCTCGTTTATTAAGAGCTGCTGTCATGGGGATTTAATTTCCACTTAGTTTTACAGCTGTGCCAGCTGTCAACAGGCCACATTATACCCTAAGCTCAGCTCAGGCTAACAAACAGAAACTAAAGTTATCAATTATTGTTACAATCTCAACAAAAGAGTTCCTTACTATCAGCAACACGCCACTCTCAAGCGTTTATATCTCTTCTCTCTGTTTTCTCTGCGTCTGCCTTGTGACAGGCTCGTATTAGATAAGACACACCCTATTGATGTTTGGCAACCAATCAAAATGACAAATGACAACCCATGAGTGTGACAGCACACACATGAAAACTAGGTGTCTATTTTATACAAGAGGAAAAAATGATAACTTAGAAACTAGACATATCCACTTCAAAGAATTAATATTATTAGGATTATTAGATTAGAATTAAACTAATGGCATATGTCCTCCTTTTTTTCTGTCCTTTCTGTCATTCCTCTTTTTTCTTTTTTTTTCTGGGTCGATTATATAAATTGATGTTTCCTAAAGGTGAAGAATTTCTATCTGACTTTGAATGTTATTGAAATTAAAATTAAATTAAAAAATGAATTGCAATGGCACTAAGGTGGTCTAGGCATGCCACATAGAGCCTGCTCATACACAGCCAACCCCGGTTCGAATCCAGGTGAAGGTCCTTTGCTGCATGTCTCACCTCCTCTCTCTCCCATGACTTCCTGTCTATCTACTGTTTAATAAAGGTGTCTGTGCCACAAAAAAATGAATTAAAATTAGATTGAGACAAAAATGAAAAACCTCCAAATCCTCAAGCTGATCATTCCATTATTTGAATTAATTTCAGCATTGAAGCAAATTAAAAACATAAAATTAAAAATCAATCCTAATGTAATTACTTCAAGATGCAGATCACATTAGAGTGATGTAAAATATTTTAACCTTTACTGAATAACATAATCAATTTACATTTTTAATAAGCCCAATTACAATATTTACAATGGTGAAAATGTGACATTAAAATCTACATTTGCAGGCTAAATGTTTCAAGCTCTTGAAGGTTGTTACTGTTAAGTTGTAACCACATTTTACTACTTAAAAGTGATCGCATAAGTGATGCAAGTGTCTTAACCTGTACCTTATCAATCTATGCTCTCCTGACCACAACAGCCTTGTACACACACACCGTGTGTGAGTCAGAGAGAAAGCTAGAGATGGAGAGTGAGACAGAAACGGGGGGACACTTTTATTCACCTTTAGTTAACATCACACATTTTGCTCTTTGTTCTAAAAGAAAAGATCGGCAGCTGAATGGACGCAAAAGTGAATACATCTCCTAGAAAGGGACTAAGTAACTGAAAAGCTCCATTAGATGTAAAGCAGCCAAATGGAAACACACAGTACACGAGGATAAGGCTGTTTTATCAACCAACAAGAAGTCGGTTCCTTTTCATGTCAGTGAATGGCTTTCTTTTATAGGGTTGGGCCTTCTTTATTTTCTATTTGTCTCATTTTTTTTCACCAGCATCCACACAATAGCTCTGATTCAGGGTGGCTTTTTTAGCTTAGCTCCAAAGACATAGAGCAAACAGGACAATAGGGCAAAATCAGTGACCAAGACATGTGATCATATCATTTTATTTAAAAAAAGAGTTGTTTGAGTTTTGCAAGAACATACAATTGTGTTATCAGAACATTTTTTAAAAGAGGTTATAAAAAGGTCATGAATGTATATGTTACATTTAGAAAAAATCATTATTAAAAAGTGGCAACTAACCCCAAAATTGCTTACAAATACTGAGAAAACAAATATAACACAACAAAAAACATCAGTCAGCTAATAGTTAACCATGTCAACTCTGTACAGTAGCATATCCCATATCCCTAACCCATGTCACAACAAACATAATATTGATCTCTATCCAAACTCAAAAAAATGCTTTAATTAGGATTGAATGGCAAATGTGTCCTCTTAACAACAATTCAAAAGGGGGTCAGTGGCAGTTGTAAATAATAATGTACTTATAGGACAACCCAGACTTGTATGGTCATAAATGTGAAAATATTCCGATGGATTATTATTTGTCCTTACTGAGGCTTGTAGAGAAGAATATTGCAGCCTAATCCAAGAAAGAAAACTTTTCCGAAAACCAAATTTCTCTAGTATATATAGTACAGTATAAAAGAGATAATTCCACTCCACCCAATCAATATGCCCTCTCACAATCTAAAGATATCAAAGCCTCATCATGGGTATTAGAGTTGGAGACATTGTAGATTGAAATGATCAGACGTCTAAGGTTAGACAAGGACTGCCTGTTTCAAATGAACTCTGATTTGATAATAATTTAAGGCGAATGGGCTGAGGAAGTTTTGCCTTTCTGAGTAAGATTTTGGGGATGGAAACCAATATAATCATAATACTGATTCCAGCTTTGAGTCCATCACAACCTCCACGTTTATGGCTGCAAAGACTGTGTTGATAGAACTCAGCTAAATCAAATGTTGTCTCTATACTTTTTCTCAGTACTGTCATTTTTTCATTTCAGATAAGTTGGAGCCAGAGCAGCAGGTGAAAGTGTTTCAGCCGTAGTGACAGTCAGCAGCACAATGAGTCCCTCAGGGCCACTTCAAAGCCCCAGGGACGGGGAGGCCCCTCTCATCCAGTGCCTTGACCCAGCGTCTGCCTCCAGCTCCAGGCCAAGCAGGAGTCAACACCTGCCCTGTGCGACACTCAAAGCACTCAGTCCTCAGCCAGGCACAGTACCTAGTCAGTCAAATGTCTCACAGATGCCTCACTACTTTCTTTCCTTTCTCAACCTGAAGACATGACCTGCTTTACCCTTTTCCAGTTGATCCTCAAATATCTCGCCATGCACATAAAACATCAAGCAAGGATGACTCGACAGTTGGTGTCTCTGCCTTAAAATCTTCAAAACACTCCTCATGATCCCAAATTTGAAAAGAATATCTGTACAGACAAAAAAAACCTGTCATTTCCTTTTTCTATCTGTTTGCAAGAGTATTGTGATTTAATGTACAATGAAGATGTGTGGAAAAATCAAGTGAAACTTTCTGTGATTCAATGTCCCAAAAAGAGGCTGAGCCGTGTTTTATACTGCATCTTCGTCTCACCAAATGAAATGTTAGGAGGAATCTTTATCATACTGTAAGTCCCTTGAGAGCTTTTATGAATGATTGTCAGTTTTCACACAGACACACATATACACAGCTATCAGATATTAACCCTCATTTTGGGAGGTGATTGTACCTTTTGACATTTTAACCCTTCATACACTAAATGACCAGAAAATAGTGTTAAGATGTGTAAAGTATCAGGGCCAAAACAGGTTTTTCCTTCCTCCCTCTCACTAAAATTGAAATAGATGGCAATAATGGAACACAAAGCACATTTTATCATTTGTGAACAGTATGAAACAAACTAGTTATAGGAATTGTTTTATAATTTTCTTTCTTGTTGACTTCCTTGTTAGATGAGAGGATTGATACTATTTACATTGTATCAATTTTCTAATCTAATACTCAAGAAGAAAGAGGTTATTTCCTAAAATGTTCCTTTGATTAAAATGCCAACAGTAATGATAAAAAAGAAAATGCTGATAAGAACTGATCAGCAGTCACACACATACACTCACTACAGCCTTAAAACGGAAACTACATTAATATCAATCAAACATGAGGTCTGAATAAGTCTGAATGTCAGACCCAAACACAGCTCAACATAAATCTTGATAGGTCTGACATTCAGGTTTGGCCTAATATTGATCTCGTTTTTGATTTAGAGAAACACAAGCCACCCCCTCATGCAGTATTATTTTACCCAAAGTCATTTTTCTTCCTCTCTGTTGTTTTCTTCGTTTACTTTCATACTTTGTGGCCTTTTTAGTTGAACGAAAGATATTTTCATGTTCCCCACTTCGCTGGGTCATGTCAGAACTTTTGTGTTGCATTCAGAAAGTCTTGTAAAGATTTTTACATAATGAAGTCTAATGGGCTAAATAACTAAAATACCATGAAACCATGATTTTGTTACGAGCAATTTATTTTTGTACTTACTGAACGTTTTTATGCAATATCGCTGAAATAAGTACTATTGCAAATTAAAGGCTTTATTCTCTCCTCAAAGGAGCCCTCCTCAGTCTGTCCCATCAGACTTCCTCATGTGTGATGACTCAAAGTGCTTTCAGTGTATGCCTGCATTTACCATATGATATTCCGCCAGTAATGCAATGGTAAATGTTACAAGAACACAGCATTTTTGGAGCGGCTAGTACGATTCATACTGTATTTGTACTCCTTAAACACTAGATTAGAGAATACTGCCTTTCATTTTTGGGTTATTTTACTTTACTCTGTGACACTTGCATCAGTCAGAATATCTGTTAGCCATGCACATGGTTGTCAAAGCTTTTGCTTGATGATTGGGCTACAGTTTAAGAGTGGGGAGGAATTTCCTGATGGACTGCTTGAACTGAAAGGTGTGATGATCTTCTGTATGAATGCTCTGCCCCTTCTATCAGTGACCTTTACATCCCAACCTTTCACATCTCTGGTTTTGCACATTGATCCTGTTCCTTTGTCAATCTTGAGGTGTTGATGTATAAAAAGCATGTTTCTGGTTTTATCAAATCGATGTACAAATGCCCATGAGAAGCACAGCTACAAGGGTCCAATCATTAATGTCCTGTATTTTTCTAATATAAAAAATACTATCACATCTCAGAATTTGTTAATATATGTATATGTGTGAAAAGATGGATATGATATAGAATAATATGTGTATTGCCCAATCATAGTTGACCGATCTTTCAGTGTTGTGTGCAAGAGACTGTGTATAATTGTCATGACTTGTAAGGCTGGATTCACACAGGACATCTATTTCACTGCTGTAACTGTGTCTCAGATACAGTCTCAGAAATGATTAGACACAGAGATTTAAATCCAGTGTGAGTGACTACGATGAGGTTCACTGTGCACAGCTCCACAGATGGGCCATTCACTTTTATGTGCAATTGTTTGTTGCAATCCATATGACATGTTGGGGAAAATATTAACAAGCAAAAAATACAGATTCTCTATGTGCCACAGTACTCTGAGAGAAAAAAATGTATTATGAAATGAATAAAATTTGCAAACTTAAAACTAACTCTTCTAAAGGAAAGTGTTTGTGTGCAGCAGCTTCAATAACATACAAGAGCAACAGATGTAATCACAACATCCTGCTTTATTAATCAATATATATTGTATTTTCATATGTACAGGGATGTTTGGAGAGTGATGTGATCAGAGATTTTGTCAACTATCAAAGGTCTAATAACAACCACCAGAAAGAAATACAGAATACAGGAAAGAACAAGGGCAAAAGAATATTTAACTTCTATCGAGATAAAAAAAATGTAGACACTCAAAATTTGGCAGACACCATGGAATGAGGGAGCTAAGCAAGCTGTCATGGTAACCAATCCCTGTCCTCCCCATCCAACACTTTCTTGAGGTTCTCCTTGTTTCTGAGGCTGCTGAAGAGCAGCTCCAACATCTTGACAACAGGCTGCATCCCTCTGCTGCCCAGAGCCTCCACACTGCTGTACCTCTTCCCAAAGCGTCCAATGGGTCTCACCCCACGCCCCACGTACCAGAATGGGTCTATCTCTGGACCTGCACACCAAACAAGTGCATCAGTGACAGATTTATGAAATCCTGGAAATTTAGTACAGAGTAAAATTCTATAAAAGGAAGACCATTTAACCAAAACTTCAATTCTATTTTTCATATTAAAAAAATGAAACTCCAAGTTAATGCTAAATATAAAGCAGAAACTGATTCTTTATATTGATTATGTGTACAGAGATTATTTTCTCACATGAGTTGATGATTTAAAGAACGAATGAAAGATTTTAAGAAGATTAAACATACTTTGCAAGGGTAACAAATGAAAATACTGTAGCCCTGATTTCTTATACCCTTGCAAAGTGTGTTTAATCATTCACTTATTTCTTTATATGTAATGACAAAGAATATGGTGAAGAAATACTGAAGGCTAAACCTACTGTGATATCCAGTGCCTGTATTACAGTAGCATTATGAAGTTTATAGTAAGTCCAGTGGCAAATTATCCACTCTTTCTCGTTCATAAACTTTAAGTCACTCAAATGATATTAATACATACATTTGAATAGGCAATAATAATGCTAATTAACACAGCACTAACAGCAATATTTCTTTTGTATTTCTGCAATATTGATTAAAGGTCCATCATATATTACATCATTAAATACCTCCACATTTTGAGCTGAATAAAAAATGTCAGATCATTTTTACCTCATTGACAGCATATCTTAAAGCTACTGTCTAGCAGTAAACACTATTTTTTCCCAAATATCGGACAATAAATCTCCATTAGAAATAAGAACAAATCAGGCAGTAGAAAGTCACTATAAACTTACCACTGCGCGCCACAAAAAAGTATTTTGGTGAATTTGTAGCCTCTCAAATATCCTTTTTAAAATGTTGGGTATAGTCTACTAGAATTAAAGCCTTACTTCTGTTGTCGACATTGTGGACAATGTGGAAATCGTGCTCCACCGTGGTACTGTGCGCGCAGCTGAGGCTGGAGGAGAGGAGGAGGAGCAGCGCCAGAGCTGCGGGCAGCCAGCGGCTCGTCAGGACACAATGCCGGACATCAGCCGTTCTCCCAAGGAACATCCTGTGGAATCACTGAAGGCACTGCAAACACAGAGGTCCGCTGGTAAGCACCCACTGTTCTAGAAAACTGATGCGCTGGCAGAGTAAAACCTGGTGTAACAAGTTTGCTACAAAGAAAAATTAAATGAATACCTGTGGAAAACCCTAACCAGTTGTGGTTTTAACTTGGAGAATTAATTAGATATTATTAATTAGATATTACAAGGGATTAATAAATTACTAAATAAATAATTATTAATGAGCACCAAAAGCTCATACCGGAATATTATATTTAGAATTTACCAGGTTTTACAGAAAGGGAAAAAAATCACAATACAAATGTGCAAGCAAAATAAAAAGAGTAGTTTTTAGTACTTTGGAGTAGCCCAGTACCTACATATCGAATGGCCTAAACGATCACTTATGTTATTCACTTTGTCAACTCTCTTGGCTGTGATACATTACAACTGTCAGGCTTTAAAACTGAATAAACCCAAATCGCTTTCTCTTACCCTGAACTTTGGTAACAGGCTGAGGTCAGCTGGCGGAGGTCTGAAGTCGTTGTCGTTGAGCAGGTGTGCTCAAGCTTATATATCCATGCTGCCCATGTGGCTGTTGGATGATGAATCAAGAACGTCAGTCACACACTGTGATCCCAGACTGCAGGATGCATCGCCTCCTCCCACTCTTTAAATCCCCCTCACCCCTTTGAGAATGGACGTTTGGTTTTGGAGTTTTCCTGATGTCTGTCACGCAGCAGAGCAGTCCATCAGGAAGTCAGTGACATGCGGGAAACTTTAAATTAGTGAAGATGGGGGAGACCCACCTTGAGTAGGTCTGCCAGACAGTGACCCAGAACTGTGGTGGGCGTTTTTGATGGGGCTCTCATCAATCAGCTTGATTGGCCATGGAAAGACACAATCAGCCAGTGGAAAAAAAATCTGTGTATGCTTCTATTGAAAACTATCTTCTTGTAACTTTCTCAGTGATAATCAGCTCCAAATACTGTGAATTTAAATGCATTGAAGTCAGTGATAAGATAAAAAAGGAGTAATTTTCAGGACATCTTAGGTCTCATTTTAACTCAATGATGAACAAGTGATTAGGTGCATATGGATTCATGCTGTACATCCATATATCAACAAGCTGTTTCATGCTGAAAGGTGACAGCAGTGAGTCACAAGTGAGAGGCAGAGGTGATGAGAACATTTCCCAGAGATGTAAAGTTGACTTGGGGCTTGGGATCTAAAGGTCAGGATAACAGTGCAGCTCAAAATACAACCAGCACAAAGCTGAGATTTTTGGTTTAAATCCATTATTTTAAGCTCCAATATTTAATAAACAGTGTGTGCCCATTAATATTCTGTGAAAATCCTGTGATTATTTAATTCTACAATAAATGCAGCACTAAAATAATAAAGCAATTAATAATTTAGTCAACAAAGAGTTAATCATTAGCTTTTTTTTTTTTTTTTGATTGATGAGTGATTAAAAATATTTTAAGCAAAAACGCCTTTACTTATTTCAACTACTCAAATATGAATCTTGCCTCTTTTCTTTGTTTTATATGATAACTGAAAAAACTGAATATCTTTGGATTTTGGACAGAATTTTATTCCTATTCTAAAAAAAGGTGTATTTTGTGTCATCAATGATTTGTGAGTAAAATTTGTCCTTATTGGTGATACTCATCATAAGTTGATTTCTCTTTGGCAGATCTTAACACTTCGAATTCATCATATTGATTTCAAGCTAATTATATTGCATTTTACAACATCCTTAAACTTATTTTTTATGCTTAACTTCTCAGTCTTTAAATCATCACTCCTACAGCATATACTAAATCTCCACATTTGCTTCAAAAGCATGCAGGGTCAGCACTGTCCTCACTCTCCTGCTCAGCATGTGTTCTTTCATACCATAAAGCTGCCTCTGACACATGCCAGGTTCCTCTTCTTCAAACTATAACATCATGGTCTAATCAGTACCTGATTGAATGGCTTCATCTCGACTGTGTCATATGTGTGTCTGTGAATCAAGACATGGACGAGCACCGGTGAAGTCACTGCGGGGGTGACTCGCACCATTACACATTTGAAAAAAAATCTGTGAGGCATCATGGCAACTAGCAAGAATTAAATTTTAAATGACTACTATAATAATGAAAACTTGAGTAAAGGTATTTCATTCATAAAAATGGTAACAAAGCATTTGCTTGGAATATGAGGGCTCTAACATACTGCTGCTTCAGTCTTCAGTCAGGAATGTGGTATTGATTGAGAAAAACCCTGGAAGCAGAATGATTAACAGCTTGTCCAGGCTAATCTTGGTGGTCTAAATTACTCCCCTTATGTGCTATAGTATATTTAGTTAATTACCTCGTAATTTGTGTCCAACAGAGTGTGTGGGCTGGTCCCTTCATTGACCATGTTTGGTTTGTCTTCTTTATTTTAAAAATGCTTCAGTAGTCAACAGGGAAACATCTTTGAAGGCTTTCCTACTGTTGCTCGTTCATTGAGAATAAAGAAATATAAGTGTATATGTATATAGAGTTGTGTTTTGATGAATTTGTTAATTCTTTAAATATTTTCATTCACTGAGAACAGTAAATGTGTGTTCTCAGTGAATGAAAATATTTAAAGAATTAACAAATTCTTTAAATATTTTCATTCACTGAGAACAGTAAATGTGTGTTCTGAAATAATTTAACATCTAACAAATACTGTAACCACAATGCAAGTTCATGTTTCTAGAGCAATTGATATTGATTGAGTTCTTTACTTCACACAGGTCCAGTGGCCTAATGGATAAGGCATCAGCCTCCGGAGCTGGGGATTGTGGGTTCGAGTCCCACCTGGATCGACTTAACTCAATTTATAATGAGTGTAAATAAAATATCGCATCAAACATACTGCAGAGATTTAATACTGGGGCTTAATTAATGTAATACCACTTAAAAATGAGCATAATGTCTATGTGTGATCTTTATCACAGATCGCTTACTGCAAAGCCTAACATTAAATAAGTAAAAAATGAATGCAGATATGAATGAATGCAAACCCAGAGTGATCTTAGTCAATTCTCAGTCTGCATACAAGTCTACTTAATAACTAAAGATACACAACAGCCTAAAATATTATGACTGCACTGTCTTCTTTCTTCTTATAAGACAGAAAAACATTAAAGATCAGTGCTATTATATATCATAGTTTATATTGTATATAGTTTCTATTGGTATGGTATTTATATATTTCATTAATATCTCAATGACAAGTTACAGTATAATTAATTAAATCCAAGAAACTGAAAGTTTTCAAAATGTCATATCAGATTTTAAAAAGCAAGAATGGAGGACAAACATTTTATTATCATATGGGAGGCTTTGCTGCCCCTTTGTGGTCAGATGTGCTGCCTGCCCACACACGCGCACACGTGCGCGTTTCCATCACTTCAGAAGAAACTTCACTAACTTGCATGCATTTCCTGGAGACTAACAATAACATTAACCATAATTACCACATGGCTAACCCTACCTTAACTAACTAATAAACATTAATTTTAAACCACGTTTACATGCCAAAATTATGATTTAGCCTACATTAAGGGGATTTCCTTTTAGTTGCCATAAAGGAGGCGAGTTCCCACAAAATTACTATAAACAGATGTACTGTACATCCCCCACTACGTGAATAATACCTGGACCACAGGCGCGCGCACACACACACACACACACACACACACACACACACACACACACACACACACACACACACACACACACACACACACACACACACTACTTTATCATCATGTTTCTATTACACTGATTTAAAGCAGTCTGAGGAAGATTACACATTTGTAGCCTGATGATTTAACCAAAAGTCACCTACAGAGGGGAAACCAGCTCATTTGTCAGTGAGCTAATAAAAGCAACAACCCTCATGAATATTATAGTAGCACACGTCACCATATCATCTGCGCATGCGCAAAGTGAAATGAAACCATACGCACCACTATCATAACATTCAGACCGTGTTACCATTATGTAACGTTTTAATACACTAACCTTGATGTTCGAGGGGTGTTTTATACTGTGTAGGGAGCTGCTATAGTGGGGGAAGGAGTATACCTGAAACGCCTTAGCTGAAACGGAAAAGGAGACTAGTTAAAGCTCTCACTTTGGACTGGAGAGTTTCTGGAAGTCGCTCCAAACAGTTGTCAAGACTGCGCACTTGCTTCCTGTTGTCAGTGTAGCAAAACATCCAGTGACGAGACACGATGTTACAAGCGCTGTGAGAGGGGAGCAACTCAAACTAAAGGGCAGGTAACACCGTGAGGACAGGAGGTAAACAACCCTATGCTTTTTGTCTACATGAATCTGCGGGCAGGATGTCGCTGAGCTCGGACGAGTGGACTCGCACTGCAGGTCTCACACCGGACCAGTCCGTCGCCGTCGCTGTGCCGCCTCACCATTATGGGGCCTCGCAGCCTCAACTCGGCTGCCTGACAGTCCTCATGTCGGTACGGGTGTCTGTGTGCCATTCGGGGATTCGGCCGCTGTGTCTTCCGGGAGCAGGTGATGAGTCACTCCGCCTGCAGCTCAGCATGGACCCGGGGAAATCCGGGGAATTCCGACTGTCGCTGCAGGACAGCAGCGGGACTGGCCGGAGTGTGGTGAGTTACAGCGAAGTGCTATTGGGTTTGTTGTGGTGTTTGTAAGAAGTGAAGTTTGGTGAAAACATATCCTAAAGATAACATTTAAAATGATCGGTGAAATATATTCCAATGGTTTATGTGATGTAAAAAAAAAAAAATCAGATAAAAAAAAAATCAAAATTTAGTTTAATGGGGACCAGCAGGGGGTTTCCAGGCTTTTTGGCTTGGGACCAGGGCTCCCACAGCAAAAATAACCTGTGGGCCCCTATTGGCCCCTCCTTTACTCGTTTTCTATTATGTAGGCATATGCAAAACACAGGTAGGATCCAGAAAAAAGCAGACAACCAGTGGAGCCTTGTTATATTTTGCTTTTTAAATCATTGGGCTCCAGGTTTGCTGTGAGTTAGTTTGTTTCTGTTTGACTCAGGGCACATTTACTTGTTTTATGCATTATATTATCATTGTAGTAATCACTGTGTTAACATAATATAATAGTCAAGGTTATAAAATGAATTATCATTGTGTTAATCATCTGTGGATGCACACCCCCCACCCTCCCCACCCAGGCTGGGAAGCACTGACCTAGAGGACAGAGATTAAAGCTCCATGTTGGCTTGCACCCATCCTGCTGAGGTGTCCTCAAATAAGACAGCCCTAGTTGGGCTAATAGAATACGGAGCTTCTGTCTTTTTTAATGGATTTTTTAGGGCATGTTATTACTAAACTCAGCAGAATTTCTGTAACCTGGACCTTATTTCCAGGGTTAAATACGGTTATATACTCACCCCAAAAAGTTTGGTGTAACTTGGAGTGCATCTGAAAAACCAAGTTCAATACTCACATGCAGTGAGGCATATTTTTTCCTTTTTAGCATGACGTCAGTATGATTCACATAAATGCATACAGCTTCCCCAATTCCTTCTACCTCTTCTCCTCTTATTCTTGCTTTCTCTTCCTCTTTTTCAGACTGTTGCTGAGTATGATTTGAAAACCATTAACTATGAAGTGAAGTCTCCAAAGTGCCACGAGCTGAGTTTAGCGTCACCTCCACATGAACGCATTAGCTTCAACTTCCGTTCTGAGCAGGAAGCCCAGGAATGGGCCACTGTGGTGATGTCCTCAGTGAGAGAAGCACACAAAGGTCAGTCTCCCTTTTTGGCAGGTACCTCCTCTTCCTTTTGACAGCCACAACAAAAAGATAGGGAAAATGGCAAATATTAAATTTAACATGCTGATATGAACATTATAAACATACAGAATTGTTGGATATTATCAAGGGGTGGAATTCACCCTCTAGTAAACTTAGTTTGTGGAAACTGAGCCTAACATATTGAACTGTTATTTATTTATTTATTTATTTTAACAAAAGAGTCTTTCACTGCCCCACTGGCTGCTTGTTAACATTATAATCAAGCTCCACCACTGTAACCGTGCCTCATATTTTGACTCAAGATTCAATAAATGTCCTTGTGCTTACTTATATAAAATGTCTTTGTTTTCCCATTCACGCTTCAATGAAGTTCATAAGAATTTTGAGTTTAATTGTGGAATTATAAAAAATAAAAATAAAAAATGCTTGTATAATTACTTTAGGCTGTCATCACAATGATATTTAAATAAACATATACAGTTGGATGTGTATGGCTTTATGATATCTTATTGAACTAACAAAAAGCAACTCAAAGTGTGGCTGATTCAGGAATGTCTCTCTGGAATCTCCCTTGGGCGATCCACCATGCTCAGCCAGCTGGGAAGAGACCTTAGGATTAGACCAAGGCTATAAAGGACCACATTTCCTAGCTGGTCTGGGAGCATAATGGGATTAGAGCTGTGACTAACAATTATTATCAATTTAATTAATCTGCTAGTCACTTTCTCAGTTAGTCAATAGATTGTTTTCTCTGGTAAATGTCCAAAATAGGTTAAAATGCCTGTTATCATTTCTCAGCTTGTTCCAGTTGATCTGAGATGTTTATTCTGTCTGAGCAATACTCCAAAATCTAAATATGCTCCATGTGTAGATAAAGTTAATCAGTAGGAACAGTTTAATGTCTCTTGTCTCTTTCTTGTTTTTTTATTTTTGTTTCTTGAAGTACTTTTTCTTACTTTCAACATTTCTCATTGGCAGCTGCCCCTCAACGTAATGGTACACAGTATCCTCCAGAGGGTCTCCATCTTCAACACACCTCAGCCTTGCAACGAACAGGTGTGTGTACTGGTAATCTTTTTTTTTTTACCACTATTAAATAATATGCTAGATGGAAACTAATGTTTATGTATTCGTTTATTCATTCATTCATTCATTGAATCATTCTTAGCCCCCTAATGGCTGTTTAGAGGTATGGCAACATCCTCTGCATTCACTTGCCTGTATGTTCAACTGGGTGGGCGTGTCTGTGTTTCTGTGCGCATGTATGTATGTATGTATGTACGTGTGTGTATCCATCTATAGAAGATACGTGCATAGAGTTGACCCGAGCTATAGAGGCAGGTGACATTCAGTCTGCTTCTGTCTTTGCTGCCACGCTTGCTCGTCAACATATTGCACTCAAGATCCAGCCCTCTGCCAGAGACTATGAAGACACTGAAATTAAGTATGAGAATGATTATTAAGATTTTCAAATTTCAAAATTCGTAACATTCTGTATAACTTATTAACACCTTTAGTTAAATCGTATCACCAATTTGAAGGCTGATGGCTTGTTTTCTCCCTTTATTTAATAGTTTGGCTGTTGTAGTTGAGGATTCTTCTTCATCTTGTTGTGTCACTGTCAAAGTTTCCCCACATATGACTACTGCAATGCTGAAACAACAGGTTAGTCTGAAAAATGTTTCTCTTCATTTTCGCCTCTATTCATCCACAGCTGCCTAAAAAGTGTGTTTCTTTCCTTTTCAACCACCCTCAGATGTTCCTTGAGTATGGCTTCCATCCACGGGTGCAGCGTTGGGTGATTGGCCAATGCCTGTGCACCGACCACCGTTCTCTGGCTTCGTATGGTGTTCGTCAGGACGGTGACACAGCTTTTTTGTACCTACTGTCAGCCCGTCATGCCCGCTTGACACTCCAGGCCCTCCAGCAGGACCAGGAGAGTGCTCTCCTCCTTGGTCCTCCATCTCTGTCACTTTTACCTCCCCTCCTTGCTACCTCTGCAAATGGCCCTGCATCTCAAGATAGAAGACCTTACACCACCTTGCCCCCTAGACTCAATAGCAGTACTGGTGAGTATTAGTCGGCCTGCCACTGTGGCTCATGCAGTTATGAACTGTTTCAATTCTACTGTTTTAACATTTCCCAGGGTTCACAGTTTGATCTGTGAAAAAAGATGCTGCAAAAATAACAGATATGATCTCAGTATTTTATTTTACAATCATGATCACAGTACTAATACTGAGCCAAGTTGTCAGTAGCACAAATGGTAAAATAGTTTTGGTGTTGAAAGAGCCCTTGCATATATGTATCAAAGGTAACAAACAGATACAAAGCCATTTCTAAACCAGCTTAATGAAAAGATACATGTACATACAGACTTGATGCTAATTGCTTCCTACATAACTGTTCTTAAATGTTTTAGGGGGTTCAGACAGAGGAAACATCGGGGAGATCAGGGATCTCATCAACCTTGAGATGCCTCAACTCACTGAAGCACTGAGCCCAAACACAACCTCCATCCAGGTAATACACATAGACTATGATATCATGACTTACACATGTTTAATTGTTTCTTCATTCACACAATTATTCACACAATTTAAAATAGTCAGTATTTTGATCAAATATGTCATTAAGAAAATTAATTAGCCCTCAGTTGCATGAAGGTTTTTTTACATGTTAAAATATACAGAAAACGACTGAAAAGATAGAATTCAGCAAGACTAATTTAACATAAAGAATAATAGAAAGTGCTCATCTGTGCTTTGCTTTAGGGTTGGTCGTGTCCATCTTGCACTTACATTAACAAACCGACACGGCCAGGCTGTGAGATCTGCAGTACCAATCGTCCTGAGAACTATGTTATCCCTGGGGGATACCGACCAGACGCACTGGAACTCAGACGGATCCAGCAGGAGAAGGAAGCTATCAGACAATACCAGCAGGTAGGAAAAAACTATACACACTCACCTGTACCTCTGCAGAAACCTTGCACCCACACTGTCTTATATCTACATTTATGCATCATCAAATTTTTCCATCCGCTTAGACTAAAACGTTGTTTTGGCATGTGGGTGGGTGAAATAGAAATGACACCAGCACAAACATTTTGGCTTCATGTAAAAAGGCAGAAATACCATTTTGTGAGCATTATACACAGTTAAAGAGCAGGTATGGGTCAAATATTATTTGGTGAAGAGGTAAAAAAAATTTTAATAATAAAGAGAGGAAACTTACTTTTATATATGTAGATGCCTTGCATTAGAAAGCTGTGGAGGGCATGTTTTCTTTTCAGATTGCAATTAGAAATCATATTACTGTTTGCATTAATACAGTAAATAATCCTTTTATAAACATTTTAACTGTATGAGTTTTATATGAGTTTTTGTTTTGTTTTTTTACTTAAGATGATTGTTTTTTAGAAATTATTAGAGTTAATATAAATTCTCTCAATGTGTTTTCACGACAGATGATGTAAATTTCCTGTGAAGTAGTCAGGTTAGTTCAGGCTTCTTCCGTAACATTGTGAACTGCAGAAATTATGTGCACTGAATAAGGTTGCAAAATTCTGGGAATTTTCAAATTTTCAAACTCGGCAATTAACAGGAATTTACTAATATTTTAGCATAATCCTGACTAAAACAACCAGATATCATGCAGTACAGTTGAATATCTATGCTATCACATGCACACATAGTACACTGTTTACTGCAGGGCTACTGAGAACCCGCCCCCTACACGCACTGTGCATTCCTCCATCACATGCACAGATGATTTCTACAATTCTGGACCACAGTTTTGAGCCCAGAGCAAACAACTTGAAGCCAGACTTTTGAGCCTGTGGACTGCACAAAGTGAAGTAAATTTTGATGACATTATATAGTAATATGTTTAGGGATATTTTTATGTGTAAGTATTATATTTAGCCTTATGGTAGAAAAAATAAAATTGGTCAAAACCAAATAAACCACAATTTATACAGTAAATATCACTTTAACAGACAGGAGTGGAACTTTGATGTTACTAGTTATATTATTTGCACCGAGACTGATATTCTTTGAGCCTGACAAAGAGCCATCCTCAACAAGGCTGGACAGTGACCCTGAAGAGGAAGAGTTAGAGTCCGATGTTGAGAAAGTGGACTTGCAGGACGCTGAGGCACAGAAGGGTTTCCCACAATTCCCATAGAAAGTTTCCAATTTGGAATATTTCCAAAATTCCCCAGCTTAACTTCCCATGGAAATTTCCCAGAAACTTTCTGGAAATTTTCCACCCCTGTGCAACACCAACACTGAACTTAAAATACCTCAGTGTGTCTTATCTTGATACTCATTGTTAATTAGGCTTTGACACCCATATTTGTCTATTTCAATAGCTAAATCATACATAGAAGTAGCTACAAATGCTATGTGACTCCTGCCTGCTGTATAAAAACAAACAAACAAAAGAAAGAAATGGTCACAGTGGTGGGGAATAGGGGTAAATATTAGGTGCAGCTCTCTCAGTTTGACTCTCTTCTCTTCTGTCTCTGTTTTTTTGAAGGAGAAAGGGAGAAGAGAGGTGCTGAGGAGTGCTGGGGCTCAAAACAACTCACTCCTGTTTAACCTGGACCAGGACTACTGAACACGTGCACACACACAGGCATACACCAGACACTCACTTTTAAATTAAAATGAATTGAAAAATGCCTTTTTAACCTCTTTATTTGACATCCCTGGTCACATTGTGCACCCATTTAATAATATATGCAAAAAAATGATGATTTCTTTGTGTCCTTATATCAAAATCCATCATGTTTCGTCTGTAAAACAAAATATGATGTGTGGTTATGTGGACTTGAACCAACTCCGCTGCAATAAAAAGTAGCCTGATTTTTTTTTTTTTTCTACATAAAAAAACATTTTGTCCTCATCAATATACTGTATGTTGGTCAGACTTTAATGAAAAGAGTATGGAAGTCTTTTCATTGCATTGACAATCCAGCTGGACAATCATGATCACAGTTAACTTTTAGTATCAAGTTACCTTTTGATGAACTCTTAAAATGGTGACTGTCACAAAACTGAATGTATTATCCTAGTTTTTAATTTTGCACTGTGTAATTGTATATACTGTCAAACAAAACAAAAGAAAATAAAATGTTTATAAGGTAAACAAAGTGCGTTTCTATGTGTGTATACATGTGTGTGAGGAATAATAATTGCTAATGTTGCCAAAAATGCTTGATTTTGTGTTTTAATGAATTTATTATGCCACTCGTGACCAAATCTATAATAGAAAGTAATATACAAAACTTATATTTAACACTCCCAACAACACTGTTCCTTGTCTCAGGCAAAAGAAGCAGAGCGCAGGGAGAACTTTGAGCGACTGGTGATGATGGATGGTCAGGACTTGGTGCCTAATCCAGAGCATGTGGACTGCAAGATCTGCTACATGGAGCTACAGCCAGGGGAAGGTGTCCTGCTTAGGGAGTGTCTACACTGCTTCTGCAGGTATGACTTTTAAAGGAGAGGAATTGCAAAGGAGGGAAAGGGATAGTTTGGGGGTCAGTGAAGTCAGCCAGAGTAGTACAAGTAATTGACCTCAGTGTTTTTTCCTTGCCAGATTAAATAACAGTGTTACTGAGTGTATGTGTTTGTGTGCGCACGCTTTCAAAGAGAGTGCCTACGTTCCGTCATCATGCTGAGTGAGGATCCGGAGGTGCCCTGTCCCTACAGAGATGACACGTATGCCTGTACCTGTTCTCTGCAGGAAAGAGAGATCAGAGCTGTGAGTAACACCAACAAACAGCTTTGATCTGACACACCTGCAACACACAGTGCAATTCTAACCACTGTATTAACTAGTTGGCCTAGCTGACATTAAGCAACAGTTAACCACCCATTTCGCACAGCCACAGCTGCTAAATGTTAAACTGTGATATAACTGAGACTGCTGAAGACAAACTATAATTTGATGGTTATTTGAAGAGAAAGAGGATATCCTGTAAGAAAAGTAGGCCCTTGAACTGATAACCAACCATCCTGCTGGACATCTTTTCCCTGAAAAAATGGCTATACACCTTATTTTAATAGCATGAATTTAAAACAAACTTTTGTTTTGTCTATGTGATTTTGGGACCCAGATTATAACCTGTTGCTTATATTGCTTGTGTTAAGCCTCTCTCCTTTCTTACCCTTTTGTCATGAACAGCTGGTTCCAGCAGAGGAATATGAGCGATGGCT
This sequence comes from Rastrelliger brachysoma, assembly GCA_024605115.1. Classification (NCBI taxonomy): domain Eukaryota; kingdom Metazoa; phylum Chordata; class Actinopteri; order Scombriformes; family Scombridae; genus Rastrelliger; species Rastrelliger brachysoma. The sequence continues at coordinate 3,363 of JANJYP010027964.1, read as the reverse complement.
GCAGAGAGGTCTTTCAGTGGCGGAGTCTCGATGTGAGGGCAGCTACCACTGCGCCACTCCAGACTGTCCGGGCTGGTGTGTGTACGAGGACACAGTCAATGTCTTCCACTGCCCTGTATGCAAGAAACACAACTGCCTGATTTGCAAGGTATTAAATATATACAGTATATACACAGAAATAACACAGTATTTGATCATTTATAGCTGTAGTTTTAAAGAAATCTTGTCTGGTTGGGAACACATGACAAGGTACATTTAAACCTGTGTATAACCATAGTACAAAAGGGGTTAGGATTGCACCATGTTAATCAATTAGTCGGAGATAATTAATGACCATTTCTTTCAAATAAGTCAATGACACTACACAGCTGAGAGTGGTCACATGTTTCTGCTTGGTCTCATCAGGCTTACCAGTGTTTAAAGACAGAAATCTTTCTGTCTTTATGCATCATAGACTATCAGTGTCTTTTCATGGTACAATCGCTATTTTTTCTTCTCTCTTCAGTATATTCATGAGGGAATGAATTGTAAGCAATACCAGGATGATCTTGCAGCTCGTGCTATAAATGACTCTGCTGCAAGAAGGACAACACATCTACTCAAGGTGAGCTGTAAAAAGGTTTCTGTGTATGTACTATCCATCACTATTTTAGTTCTGCTGTAAATTGTAAAGTTGAGCAGAATTTTAACAACAAATATCAATAATGTTGCATTACATGCTCACAGAGCAAACAGGAACCGCCTTTACTTTACCACATCCTCCCATCTCATATTATCTCTTTCTTCCTCTTGACCTTTTGTTCTCCATCTGACTTGGTTTCTGGTTCACAAACAGACTCTGGTGCAGTCAGGGGAGGCAATGCACTGTCCCCAGTGTGGCATCATTGTGCAGAAGAGGGATGGATGTGATTGGCTGCGCTGCACTGTCTGTCATACTGAGATCTGCTGGGTCACCAGAGGGCCTCGTTGGGGTCCGGGGGTAAGAAATCTCTCCTTCTTTTCATGTCATGTCTCATCCACATGTTATTGCATCAACTTAACAAGTGAACCCACCTGTCGTCTGGATTTTAAACTGTGATTTATATGGCTGTTCTCTTTAGTTGGTCAAGAATAGATCCATGGAATGGCAGTATGGCCTCCCCCCTTATCTTGTTTTATTAAGCTTTGACCCTATTGACAGTATGCAGCCAGATCTTGTTGTTGCATTATAATTCAAAGGGTTTTTACTCTGATCCTTTCAAAGGGTCCTGGAGACACCAGTGGAGGATGTCGCTGCAACGTCAACAATCAGAAATGCCATCCCAAATGTCAAAATTGTCACTGAGAATGTTGAGTGATCCAATTTTAGAAGGGAAGGAGTGATAGAACTTGAAGCAAACTTTTGTCTGTTACAGGGAAAAGAGAAATAATGCAATTTAAAAAGGTGCATTTCAGCCAAAACTGCAAGATTCATATAAAATGCAACCCTATTGTTACAACTAGATATATTCTCACTTTCCTCTTTGCAAATTTCTAACCATTACAAAATAATCTGTGACTACTCAGTGTTAATATTATAACAGAAAGTATACTGTACCAGTCAAAAGGTCAGACAAGAGAATGGGAAATGGTGCCCAAACTTTTGACTGTTACTGTAAGTTGAGATGTAGCTCTCATAAGCAAGGAAACAAGGGATGTATCATTTCAACATTTAAGTAGCTAACATAATTTCAGTTGTTGCTCTGAAAGATTCTATGTTTACGGAATGTGGTGCCTTCTCAAGTGACTGCACTGCAAATGTTAAAGTGAAGTGGCCTTATTTTCATGCACAAAAGCTGTAGTAGGGCGTTGATGATGAAGTTTTCTGTGAAATGTGATAAAATCCTTCTTGTGTCCTTGACAGCATTGAAATATCAGACTAATGAGTCTGTAGAGTACTTAATAGTTGTATATTTTTTTTCTGTGATAGTGTGACTGTGTTCATGTTTTGTCACCAAAGAGGTTTGAAATGAGTGTGTCTGCTTGTTAATCAGCACTGATCTGTTCTTTTACCACCTGACTTTCAGTGGAACCAGACTAATTACGTTTTGTTTATCATTCACATATGTCTGGATTTAGCGCACAGCACAACTCCTGTCTGGAGTGCAAAAGTCACTGACACAGCATCTGCTGATCAGCTGAGTACTGAATACTTAATAAATGACAGAGTTTATGGGTTAAGCGTTAACTATTAATTGCAATACTTGAATGTTATCTATAAGATAAGGCACATATACACATTTAGTTGATAAGCTCATATCCCCATTAAGGAACCCAAATATTATTTATAAGGTGCATGGTGGTATTAGTTGGCGTACTAAATGGTGTTTCCTGTTGTTTGTTTGGTCTGTGAAAATTTTCTATCTATAGTAATATTTTGAATATTTTCTAATTCATGTATGCATGAATTTGTTATTCTAATAGCATAATGAATTTTCACATCTCCTACATGATCATAACCAGCAGAAGAGCAAGAACCTTCACCAACTACACACTCTGTTGACTCAGAAAAAATAAGATTAAGAAGCACAGTATACCCTAGACTACACTACTGCCCTGCACTGACAAGCCATGAATAACTTTGTTACTTGTGCTCAAGTGTCAGCACTCTGTTGCTGATGTACCGTTGTGCCTTAATGATCAATAAATACCCTTTAAACTGGACTTATTTGTACTGTTTTATGTCCAATTGAATGAACGATATCTGACAACATTAGTATGTAAATATGAGCTATGGCATCCTCATCAGAAGTATCTTTTTGAAATGTTCTGTTTGCACCATTAACCCCTCAGGCATGAGGGTCACTGCAGTGGCCAGCTATTAAAAAGCTTTCCCATATGAATGGATTTTGAAGACATAGTTGCACTCCAATTACCAGTGGACACTAGTGTGTCATCCCATATACTCCCACTTAATCTGCAATAAAAAAAATATAAATCAGTAAATTTATGTTAAAATGCCCTTTCTGTAATAAAAACAATATTTTAAATATATTCATTCCAGTATATGAGTAATAGTCTTTATGTTTTGCAGAGGTCAAGCACATTGCCTCAAGAATTCAGAAGCAAGGTTCAAAGTTATTTCATTAGCCTACATTTAAGAGTGATAGAATGTGTTGCGCAATGGCAAAACTTCTGTTGATGATAAGCTGTTGATTAACTTACTTGAAAAAGAAGCCAAGAGGACAGCTTTGGTGTAAAAGCGGCCTGCTATTGGAGAAATGGCTTCTAGGTGGCGCCAACTGTGGCCAAAGCCAGACCGTGGCCATAACCCAGGGGTCTTCAATCATGTGCCATGGAGGGCCATTTGTATGCAGGTTTTCCTTCCAACCAAACACTTCAACA
>JANJYP010027936.1:0-13940 GCA_024605115.1 Rastrelliger brachysoma | reverse complement strand
AGCTTTCGATCGTATAACGTGATCTTCCTCTGCAGATTACATATCAGTATTCCTCGGGAGTTGTCCATTTTGTCATGGAAATGTAGATGTTTTTATTTTTCTAAGCACTTTAAAGCATAATAATGGCAATGTCCTATATTATTCTTATTGTCAACAATTTTCATGTGCAGAGCCAAACCAAGAATGAAATCATCCTAGGTTTTGTTTGGGTATCCGAAGCCTGATACAATAGATCCAACTCCTCTCTGCCATAGAGCTCTGTGATTGCCAAGAAACTATAAAAAAACATGTCAGTGAGCCACACTGCTGCACTGGCTGACATATTCCATCAGCACAAAGATTACAGTCATGTTAGTTTGTTTAGAAACAGCTCCAAATGCTAATACCAGCGATCATGCTTTCAGTCTCTGGAGAGCAGTTCCTTGTACAGCAGTCACCACAGAACCTCTTGAATTACTTGTTATGGAAAAATCCTGGAACAGAAATACCAGTAACCTTGGATGTCATAAACTAAAATCTCCAGAATTCATAGACAGCTTGATGGATCAATAAGACAATCGTTACATATCAAAGTGCTATGCTGACACAGCGAAATGCCACATCTGAAGGAGAGCTGTCTGCTTGCCTTCTTAAGCTGTCCGGTTAAGGATTCCTGTGTAGTAGATAGCCTTTGCCCAAGAAAATTTCCCAGCAAGCAGAACCCTCGCCATACTTAAATCATTATGTTTGCTCTTCACTGGAGAGACAGAGAAGTTTAATTTGATCCAAGAGAGGCCAGTTATCTGCCTGTTTAATTTTCATAATCCTATATATGAAAATTCACAGTACTAAAGCTCTCTGAGAAATTTGCAGTGTCAGTAAAATTAATATGATATGCTATGAAACATAACAAAGTAGCAAAGCTCTGCAAACAGTAGCACAATGTTATGTTTTAATATATTTTGAACAGCAATGGGGGTATGTGGCCCATGGAATGTGATACTTTTAGGCTTTTACTATGAGGCTTTGCATGCACACACAATATTTGTCAGTAGGATCAGATCATTGTTGGTTTGGTTCTGTATGTGAGATTTCCTGACAGTAAGAACATAGAAAATTAGCAGCCTTATCCATATTGGCTTCACAGTTGGAGACTGAAAGTTTATTCTTGTGACGAGATTGTTTTTGTTAACTTCAGTTTCCAACAGCAAAAGTTAACTTTAAATTTCAATCAGGCATATTATCTCACTGCTTGAATAGTTAAAGGGCTACAGATGTGTTGTCATGTTTTACAGTTGTGGTATTTCACTTGCAGGCCTCATAGAGCAGCGTGACTCCCAGCCCCTTCTGAAGCTCATTGACACTATTGGGGACTGGCCTGTTGCATCAGATGACTGGAATGCCACTACAGGTAGAAATACCTCTGAGCCACACTGGGATTAATGTCTGCAGTTTGTTTTGTATAAATGTGTACATGTGGTACATCCACACAAACAACCTCCCATGTTTCTATTTAAAATGCACAAATCATACAACACTAGTGCAGATATATTTGTACTCACTGAATTGCTGAGTTTGAGCTTTGCTGGCGGGATCAAGAGACTGGTTGAGGCTCTTCAACTCAGGTGTCAGGTGTGGAGTTTGGGAGTGTGATGAGTGGACAGAGGGGCTGGCCAGGACTGTGAAGGATGCTTTAAATAGTCTACTCTGCTCTTCCCCAAGTGCTCGGCTCTTGCTGCTTTAATTAAATGTAATTATGGACAGTAGCTCACAGAATTAACCATGCATGGCTGCATCTGCACACACAGATTTAAACACTGTGTACCCAGCTAAATGTGCAGCAGAGAAAGAGAGGAAGTCCTTTTGCAGCTTTCCTGCTGCTGTTATTTTCCTGTTCTTGCAGAAGAAGCCTGGAGCCTTGAGGATACACTGGCCACCCTCACAGCTCGTTACCACAAGAAGGTTCTGCTGGACATGTATGTGTGGACAGACGACCGGGACTCTCGGCGCCATATCATTTATGTAAGATCTGGGCTGTCTGAGCACAAGTAACAAATTGCAGCCATTATGTGGTCATTATAACAATTACACTGTCACTGTTTATAACACACAAAATGTAAATATACTGACTTTAAACAAGCAAAAGACATACGATACAACTACCATTGTTGAATTCTGGTTAGATTGACCAACCAGGACTTGGAATGCCATCAAGAGACTATTATTTCAACGATGGAAACTACAAAAAGGTGAGGGCCTACAGCATCAGTTCACATAACCCCCAACCCTACAAAATTCTTGTCTAGAGCTCCTTTCTACTCAATTACTTTTTCTAGTTTTTGAAATATGTGTATGTCATTGTGTGGAACTCATTGAGGTTATTTTTGAATGTAACCTGACCAAATCTGTCACCTGCTATTACTTGAACGTGTATTATGTGAATGTAACTTATAGTCATAATGTGTTGCTGATATCTAATCCATTGCACAAGGTTTATACTGCCTCTGATACTAGCACATCAGATCAGTCAGATTAGACAAGATCAGATCAGCATCCCTTTGTGATGGTATCTAGCCATGCAGACACTTTTGATTTTCTGATATTTCTGCCTCCACCTTAATACAGAGGAAGTGAATTTGTTTATGGTCAGAGTTAACATTGCGCAAATGAAAATTGAGATGTTTGGAAGGTTGTTTTAAGTTTTGTGTAATTTCCTTATCCGAGCGTCACCCATTTGTTTGATACAACCTTGATTTTGTTGTAGAAACAATATTTATGGCTTGTCAAATTGTATCACAGGTTCGAGAGGCCTATCTACATTTCATGGTTTCTATTGCAAAGATAACCCGAGAGGACAGGAACCTGACTCAGGATGATGACCGTGTGTGGGAGGAGATGATGCAAGTGCTAGAGCTGGAGACAGACATTGCCAATGTGAGTGCCAGTCACAACAGGAAATGGAATTGTGGGACAAGGGCTAAGAAAATTAATAATGACAAGATGAAAAATGAGCAGATCCTCCGTGCTTCCAGTAAATGAGAGAACCAGACTACATTTAGTGTGGACATAGGAGATCTGCCAAGCCTTTAACCTTTTTTTTTTGCACCTGTCAAGAACATGACAAATGAGACTTCACTGATGAAAGGAGTGCAAAATATGAATATAACCAAGCATCACTTTATAGAAGGTTTTTTTTCTCCCTCCTGTTGCTGGATAGGCCACATCTCCAGCTGAGGAGCGCCTAGATGTCCCTGTACTCTATAATAAGATGACACTTGGTGATTTGCAGAGCACATTCAGCCTGAATGTAAGTGCAATTTCAATTCTTTGTTGTGTGTATGTGTGTGTGTGTGTGTGTGTGTGTGTGTGTGTGTGTGTGCGCACGCGCGCGTGTGTGTGTTTAAGTGTAAACTCTCAACAAGAAAGCAAATAAGCATATTTCTCAAAATGTCAAGCTATTTAAAAAAATAAAAGTACAACAGGAATCATCCAGTTAGCAAGGTATATTAGACTGCAAGTAACCATAGTAACAGTTGGCTACCTTTTCTTCATGCTAAATTCCAGATAGCTCTCACAGGTGTAGTTAAAATAAATGAAAACAAAATTAAACAGTTGATGAAAGTATGAATGAAACTGAAAGATGTAGTAAAAGATACAAATATTATTATGATACTAAAACTTGGAAACATTAGCTAATAGCCATTGTTCAGCCTTTGCTGGAAAAGTTTTTGACTTGTCCTTTCACTCGTTCGATAAGGTCGTTTATCTCTATTCTCTATTATTCTATTGCACCAGAATAAAGCTAGGAGTATCCTATTTTAGAGTTAAATCTATAGTGATTTAAATTTGCTGTAATCCACATAAAATCCTGTAAAACATATTTAACCATATGGTACCTTCACAGTAAACCTAAACATGGTCAAGGATAATGTCCTGTTTTTTGTTTTCCAGGGTTTCAATTGGACACGATTTATTCAAGGTGTGTTGTCCAGTGTGTCCATTGATGTCCAGCTAGAGGAGGAGGTGGTGGTATATAGCTCTCCCTACCTTGAAAAAATGAATGAAGTTCTTTCCAGACACAGTGTCAGGTCAGTTCTGTGCAAATATAAGATTAAGCTATTACAGAAACATTACAGTGCAGCACAGTTAACCAAAAAATGTTTGATGTTTGTAGAACTATGCAGAACTACCTCACCTGGCTGCTCATCACTGACAGAGTTAATAGCTTGAGTCGCCGTTTCAAAGATGCCAGAGCCCGTTACAGAAAGGTGCAATGAGGATGACATACTACTCTTAACACATGTTTATGTAGTATAGGTCCTAAACATAATTTTAATGAGTGTTTCTGTGCTCGTCAGACTCTGTATGGGACCACTGTGGAGGATGCTTGGTGGCGAGAATGTGTCCGTTATGTCCAGAGCAGCATGGAAAATGCAGTTGGAGCTCTGTATGTGCATGAGACCTTTGCTGGAGAAAGTAAACGAATGGTGAGTTATTTTTTTTTGCCCCAAATGGCCCCAAAAATGGCCCCAAATAAAACAGAACCAAATCTATGATCTTTTATCTTTGGGTGTGAAAATCAGTTACTTCCATAGCAAATGATTTTGTCAAACCAAGCTAATATAAATACCGTATTATGTGCATTTAGCACACATTTAGTGCTAAAAAGCTGATATTGAGGGTTTAAGCATCACTTTTCAAGCTTCTAACTGCATCGTCATATCTAATATATTTATTTCTCATACCTTTATGAAATGAATTTTTTTTTTGCCTTATGCGGTATGAAAATCACAAAGTATGTATCACATAACCATTTAGTATCATGAAAGCATATCATGCCTCATTGAACTTTTATGCTCTATAGATAATAATATTTCAGTTATAATGGCTCCTAATTCATTATGGATTCATTCATATTTTTCATGTATTACATTGCAGCTTGGGCTCCCTGGAAAATCATAGTTATGAAAAAGCATCTCTGTATGAGACTATGATTAAGCCCTTTATTGTGTGTTATATTTTCACAGGTCAGTGACCTCATTGCTAAGATCCAGAAAGCCTATGTGGAAACATTGGAGGAGTTAAGCTGGATGGATTCTCCCTCAAAGGAGAAGGCAAGAGAGAAGGTGCAGTACATGTGCAAGCAAAGATTTGAGTTCAGCTCTGCAAAACTTATCATCTTATCTCCAGTGGATGATAGGCACTGTCTTATTGAATGTGGTGCATTTCTTGTAGGCCATGGCGATCAAGGTGCATATTGGCTATCCAGACCACATTCTGGAGAAAAGTAACCAGAAGCTTGATCAGGAGTACGCTCATGTAAGTAAGAACTAAGTCTATTTCCAGGCAACATTTCAATGATCTGATATATGCATTTAATTTGGCCAGTTTCTCTTTTCAGCTAAATTTTAGTGAAGAACACTACTTCGAGAACATCCTTGAGAACCTGAAGTCTGAGGCGCACAAGAGTCTGAGGAAGCTCAGAGAACCAGTTGATCCTGACTTGTAAGCTCTTGATACATCTCAAACTGCAAGTTGTTCTTATTTGTAAAACAAACATAGAAATGACGTGACATAAGATAACCTCTTCTAGGCTTTAAATTAAACTGAATACATAATAAGGTTTTGAGAAATTAATAGTTGCGGAGTTTTGCTCCTGCTTAATGTCTGTTGTGTTAGTTTTAATCAAATTTTCAATCACTCCTCAGGTGGATCATTGGTGCTGCTGTGGTGAACGCATTTTACTCTCCCAACAGAAATCAGATAGGTAAGAGCTTTAATGCTTACAAAAATCAATAAGGTCATCGACAGCCTGTGTGACAAATACGAGCTTTTTTGTTTGTTGTTTTCTCTCCTGTTGTTTACATGCATCTGCTTATTTTTGTCTGTCCAGTGTTTCCAGCAGGAATCCTGCAGCCACCGTTCTTCAGCAAACTTCAGCACCAGGCTCTTAACTTTGGCGGAATAGGAATGGTTATTGGACATGAGATCACACATGGATTTGATGACATTGGTGAGACACAGGTGATTCATCATGGATATTTTGGGAAGCCAAAACCAATAAACACACTTTAAACAGTACTTAACTTATTGCATTTTGTTTCCTTGCAGGGCGTAATTTTGACAAGGATGGTAACATGCTAAACTGGTGGAGTAATTACTCTGCAGAGCATTTTAAAGAGCAGTCACAGTGTATGGTGCAACAGTATGGCAACTTCAATTGGAAGCTAGCGGGTGGACAAAATGTAAGCACCTAGTGACGTATATCACACTAGATGTTTTGTCCTATCTGGAATGCCTGACTGGCTAGGATCCCTGACTATGTAAACTGTATATTTAGTGGCCAATGGAATGATTGTTTACATGGTATTGTGTGTTCATGTTTCGTGGTTGCAGGTCAGTGGAATCAGCACTTTGGGGGAGAACATTGCAGACAATGGAGGGGTTCGTCAAGCATACAAGGTTGGATGTTACCTGTAAAAGCACAAAACTATGTTACTAATNACTAATTCAGCAGTCATGACAAACTACAAATTGCTTGTAATAAACTCGCCACAAATATTAAATGTATGTTTGAGTTTGTGAGCATGTGTTTACAGGCTTATCTAAAGTGGGTTGAGACAGAAGGTGAGGAGCCTCGTCTGCCTGGTCTTGACATGGATCACAAGCAGCTTTTCTTTCTTAACTTTGCCCAAGTAAGTGACAGTAATGAGGAAAGATGTTATTTCTGAGTTTCAGCAGAAAGATGGTTGCTAAAAATTTCCCCATCAGAAGTCAAAGCCAAAGCTCAGGAGGAACATTTTTCAGTGGATGTTTGACGCTGTGAAGTAAACACTAGGACAAAGGGAGAGTTATCGGGGTTTGACACTCAAGCAATCGCAGAACAAATCAGAGTTCATCAACACGCACAGAGGATGAGAAGAGCTGCCAAAGACATTCTTGGTGCCAGAGAATGTAAAGCACAAACACAAAACTGTCATCACCAATAAAATAGGTGAAACACCCACAACAAGTCTGCTTAAGAGCCACAATCACTTACACATTTTATACGGTGATTTACTAGTCAGTAAAGTGGCTCATAGCAAAGTGGCTTTTTCAAGGTGTGTTGAGGAAGTATTAGATGCACTATGTATACTTAGTATCAGTACAGGAATATATAATTTTAGAAATGCATTTGTTTTGTTACCTGAAGACAGATTCACTTAACTCTTAATGAGTGGTTGTTTTTTTTTTAAAAAAAGGATTACACTCTACTCATGTAATGCATTTTTTCTCCAGGTGTGGTGTGGTGCTTATCGGCCTGAGTATGCCAGCCAGTACATCAAGACTGACTCACACAGTCCCTTAGAATACAGGTAAGGAGTTTTAATATACTCAGATATTAATATTAGGCAACGTGCAGCGATAAGAGACTTTCAGATACAGTGAAAATAATTATTTTAGAGTGTAACTGATTTGTTTAATTGCCCGAAAATGAGTATATTGAAAAAACTATTGTTGACCTAATGCAATGCAAATGCAAACAGCATTTTTGAAAACTTAGCTGTTTTGTTAAATTTAGCTAACCATGTATATTAATACACAGATATAAATCGACTATCATTAGTATTTTTTATGGATCACAACAACTTGTGAGTTCAAGGTGTCATTTTTAGTGATGAACCCACAGATAATCATCATCTGACTCTTCTTTCAGTCTTTTAGCTCATTGTTTTGATTTTCCAACCATAGGTTTACTATTACTACTCTCATTTTATAGTTTTTCCTGAGCAGCAGCCAGCTATTTCCAGCATAAAGCACTAAAATGTCACTGCATGATACCTGATAATTCATCAGTGTTTTTACAGCTTGTCTCTACTGTCCCAAAGGTGCCAAAAAACTTCTTATTACAAGATTGATTATTGTTAACAGTAATTCACCTCCTTTTGTTGCTCCTCTCTTTGTGGCTGGATTCACAAAACTGCCTCATCTTATCTCTAGTCTCAGTACATCCAGACTCCTCAGCTGGTACTCATTAAAAGCAAAGATACACTACATTGTAAAGCTAAGTCTCATGCTGCCATTGAAAAAGTATTTTGTTGTACTAAAGCATAACTTAATAAAATATCAGAATCAGTCCGGTTCAGTTCACTGATTAAATATGACGACTTAGAGCCTAAAACTTACCTGTGCTCCTGTAACATTCATAACATACTTTGGCCTTTATCGCCATTAATAACCTGGTTTTTCTTTTGTCTTTAGGGTGCTTGGATCTCTCCAGAATTTTGAAGCATTCTCTGAAGCTTTCCAGTGCCAAAAAGGCAGTCCAATGAACCCTGAACTGAAGTGTCGTGTCTGGTAGAAAGTTTCACTCTTGAGTTATTTATTTCCTGACATGGGCAACTCAAATCAAAAGAACAAGTTTTACTTCTTAAGTCCACAGAGACCTCCTGCTTAAGACTAATTCCAGTTTATTTGGGGCAGAGTTGTGACACAGATATTTGCATATACAGTACTGTAGATGTATTTGGAATGGATGCCATCTGGGACTACACCCTAGTTTGAAAATGTAATGCATGTATACAACAAAAAAGTTTGTCCTCAAGTTTGAAGTGTTGTCTCTGGATGAGTAGGTCACTTGTTCTTTTTTGCTGTGTTCAACAACATATGACAATTGGGTACATGGATGAAGAGGGTACATAGAAAAAACATGAACTTGTGAAAAGGTTCGAGCCTTTCTTCAGCGAAACCTTAAAAAAAATTCTTGTGCAGATCTTTGTGATTTATCCATTAACATTTGTTCCTATGTTAACTTGGTATCTGTCCTCTGATGTGTTGTTTTTGAGATATTGTACCACTTCAGAAGGAACAATAGTGATCAAATCTAACTGACTGAGGCGTCAGCCTGAAATAAATGAAAGCTTGGGGCTGATGGAAAGCTAAAATAGAATTAGTCACACTCTGCGAGTTTGGTCATTCACTGCTACATGAAACAAATTACCTAAAGACTTTAAGACTGTTAAACCTTTGCAGCTTTAACCTTAAATTAACATTCTGAGAGAGCTGCCGCTTTCAGCATTTTTACACTTAAAGAGTGGATAAATATTTAAAATCTACAAAGCTATTTAGTTTTGTTTTTTTGGGGTTTTTTTGGAGGATAAAAGTTTCTTTATTGTGTCCTGCATATGATTGTTGCTCAATACTCTCTATGGAGATATATATGTGTGCCATGACATCCTGCTTTAAGAGATATTCCAGATGTTTTGATAAATATTGGTGGCCTGCTACTTTTTAGCTCTTGAGAAAAACTAGATGCCCTTTGAAGATAGTGATGTGACAATGATGAAAAAGCTTGGCTTAGCTTAGCTGAAATCACCATGTTAAGACACAGGTTTTGGATATACAGTAGGTTGTTAATCACAGTTGTGTTGTGTGTTTGAAGCTTGTCCAGCTCTTTATTTTCTGCTTCCACACATTCCACATTTTACATGACTTTGAAAAGCTCCAAAATGGTCATAACTGACTGATGTATAGCTGCCCAAACTCTAAACATGGGCTATTTGTTATATGATACAGACCTGCATTTATTCAAAATGAGAATGCCTGCTTATATATTATCAGTATATCTATGTTTAACTCTTGCAGTCAACAGATTTGTATGAGAACTAACCTTTTCTTTCACCACACAGTCTCCTGAGAGCAGACTGAAACATACAGTGATAACCAGACTTTAACCCTCTCGGCATAGCCAATTACACATTTATGGTAGGGAGAAGAAAACCTCCACCCCTGATGCAGTCACACATGGTCAAGCAGCAGATGAAGTGGTTTCCCTTCTGATTTCACATTGATCAGCGCCGTGTAGATGAAAGGATATAGTGCCGTGCACTGAGGTGTGGCAACCACTATAACCGAAACATGACCGTGCAGGCGGACACATTGAAGAATATGGCTTATCATTAAAGAGATGGCCAGGGCCTAGGACTGTTATTGTCTACCTTTATTAACAAGTAATGACAAGAAAATCAAAGGAGAGGATGGAGGCGATGGCTGGAGGTAGCCACAGTTAGTTTTTGTGGTGAAGAGAGCTGAAAAAAACACAAACACACAGCCAGTTTTTAATCTTCGCGTTGTCACTGGTCACATTCAGGATGCCTTGGTAAACTGAACTCGACTGTTAGGTCTCAACAGAGGCTGCTGAATTGAATGTGCATATTGAAGCTTTATACTCTCTCAGTCTTCAGATGTTGGCAAATACTGTTGTGTTTATTAGGCAGTGGGGGGAGTAGAGGACACATTAATGAAAGACTGTTTTACTCAGAATGTAAGTGTGCTGCCACCTTAAAACAACAAGGCACATGTATTATGTCTTGTTGAAAGAAATGCTGGAGGCTAAATCATAGGCTACAATGCAACATTGGGCTGCCATTTGAAGAGTATATTTTGTTCAGTTTTCCTCACAAGGGTATAACAGTTCAAATTTGTTAACTGAATACAAAGAGCACATAATATACAATGTGTCACTGTACATACTTGGATGTTCTACACTGCAGTATCTACATATAAGAAAGACATTGCGCATTTCTTACCTTAGTTCTAGCTTCACATTTACATGGTGAGACTGTCATTTTGAATCACCAGCAGAGTACAAAAACATTTCTTTTTGCTATATACACATATATATACATATATATTAACATGTTCCATTTGTACACCCATCAGAGGAATTTATCTACATGAATATTTAGGAAATAGCATTGTTGCTTTGCAAGACTTCAGGTGTTAAAAATATGTTTTATGAATGTTCCTGCTGCTACAGTATGTTATTATCTAGACTAACCGCTATTTTTGTGACTCAAATCTGTAACTATTGCCATTAAAGTGACTGTTCCAACTGGTACAATATCAAGTCTATCTTTTAAATGTGTAATGCTCAATTAAGTTCACAAGGAATTCTGAAACCACTTCATTATAATGAACTTTAAACCTTGCTGGTCAATAATCTACTATAGCTTTATACATGAATTAGGAGCCACCAATTGAAACACATTTTGGTTTGCCAGGTTGTAGAAAAATCCTTTTGGCTGGTGCTGATCATTTCTATTTGGTAAAAATGCAATTACAAACTCTTACTAAATGCACTCACTTTCTAATAAGACACCATGCCTTGTAAATGATAAAGTGTCAATAAGTGAATTTTGGTCTAACGGTCTATATGCAACAATAAAAAAGCCAGTGTCACGTTGGAGGCTCGCAGGTTTTATATAACCTGACAATCCAAAATTGTCCTTATAAATGGCCTCTAAATGATGTATAAAGTTTTAATAAATTATTTGTTAACCATTACTGAAGACACCAGTTTCAACTAAACTGATAACAAATTTGTAAAACTTTTTTTGTGTTTTCATATGTTTATTTAACATGTATCAAACACAGCTCATTTAATGTCAGTTTCATTTCATTTGATTAATACAAAAAACATTGCGTGCATAGCATGTAAGAAATGGTTATATATCCACCAATTTAAAACAAAACAACCACTGTGGACAATGTGTAAGGCACTGTGAGCTGAATTCAAACAACAATTATTACAATTAAACATTCATGAAAATGAAAGTGGAATGCTCTGTTTTAGTTGTACAGATCGGATTAAATCTTCGATGCATGTACATTAAGCTTTCACAATATATATTAAACACCTTCATAAAGATCTTACAATTAGTTTGGTACATTGTTATTCATTTAATGTTTAGTACAATATTTTAATGGTAATGTGTATCTTAAAAGTCTGTTTTAACTTCCTGAAGTGTAGATGTTCATCAGGTAATGTGGTCTGTCCCGTCATCATCGTGTACAAACATCATCATTGCACTGCAAGAAAAGTAAAACGATTTAACATCAAATAATGAAGAGAGAACCACGATGAAGAAGAAGCGTTTGTTAGTGAGACATGAGATTTAAGTCCAGCTAATCTCCCACAAATCCCATGTGGTGGAACATATCGATAGGAAAAACTAATTAATCATTTATGTCAGCAGCTTAATAAGGATTACTGGGTGGAAAACTTTGAGGGAGGTTCACTCTCCAGGAATTAGAAAAATGGTTTCTATTGATATATAAATTAAATAACTACAAAAACATTCTCAACTCAAGAGGGAACATTTAAGCACATGATGTGTCTGCCGACGACTGATGAGGATCTTAATCAATGTGGTAACTCAATATCAGTTTCCAGCTTGCGCTCTAAATGTGTGGTCTGACACTCCCATCGTCAGACCACACATCTGTCTGATTGGTCACAGCGGAGAAAAAAAAGGATGGTGGTACACTGACAGAGCAGAATTATTATTTCAATTTTTAAGTATTGTACTATGTAAAGATTTCTTCTTTACGTGTGTTTAATGTCTGTTTCAATTAGCCTAATACTTAACTAGATGACATTTATATGTTTAAATCTAACTGAGCAGTGGAAGTCTTTGATTTAAAAAAAAATATTTTCATTGTGTCTTATTCATTCATTTGATTAAAGGACCAAAAGGTAAATCAGCCTCCATCTTCTGTTGCCAGAATCAATTTTGGAAAACAGTCTGTAGCCTATTAATGACCAGCAGATTTTTTTTTCTGCTGGAATACTACAATGAAAATATCTAAAGCTGAGCCGAGCTGTTAAGCAGTGAGTGACACACTGACATTCAAATTCAACAAATCCTGGAGCTACATGACTGGATTTGGGGCCCAGCTTTAAAAGAAATAGGTCAGTTTGTTTTAAACAAGTAATTGTTATGTCATTCAAACATAAAAACAACATTACTTCAACATACAAAAGACACATTTCATTATATTTGATATATTATATTCACTTCATCAATTGTTATTTTTTTTATTTGTGAAGATTTACTTTCTTTTGAATGTAAAAGTCATCACTTTTACACTGGATTTACCTGGCCCAAACAATGACATCACATCACCTTACTGTGACGCCATGCCTTTCTTCCACGCAAGCATGTCAGCTACCATGTGACTCATGCATGTTTCTGTAACATTTCAGAGAAAACAGGGTCTATTCACTGTCTGCAGGGATGGCATCTATTGGTCTTCACATAGCTCATGGCTCTGACATGGTGAAATTTGTGAACCATGTACTGAAACGTCAGCATGGGTTACTCGATTACTGGATGCTCTCAGCCAAAGGCGCCACGTGACTCGTTGACCCGGAAACGAAAATGCTGATTTTGGTTAAGATTATCTTTTTTAAATGAATTTTAAAATGAAAATGGATGGAAAATGATGAAACTTGCAACCACAGAACAATTTTACAATATGTCCGGTGCTTATACGTTCACTTTTACAAAATGGTCAATGCTTGAACAAAACTGAATATAAACGTCCACACGCTGCACCTGGGTGTATGGATAGTATGAGATGAACTGATCATAGGTGATGTGATTTATGAGACAAACATTGATTATAACTGGAAATGCCCTTTAAAACCTTCCTTTTTGACAGTTTTTTAGTATCTAACTTCATATCAAAGCATTCCCCTCTTATTTCTGTCAGTGAAGAGCCGCTCTAATGGTCATAAATATAAGAGTGACAGTGGGACACCTGAAACAATTAGAAAATATGAATTAAGCTGTGTCTGCTGAAAGTAGTACATGAAGCTGTGCTGTGTTTTTAATAAAATAATAATAAAATAATAAAAGCTGCCTACAACAAGGGTTTTATTTTAGGGGGTGTGGATTATGTTAATGATAGCATCTTTTCCTCATGAACAGGTGGCCTTCATCAGGCTATAACAAGCAATTTGGCATATATTCAGGCATTTAAAAGTGTTTGTTGAATACCACCTAGGGTCTTCTTCTCTTATAATTTTGTGCAAAGACAAATATAAAATAAAAATAAGAAAATGTTCATGCCTGAAGCCCAATGTCTTTTATTACAATTCTGAGCAACACTAACCCATTCTTCACTCATAAACACAC
>JANJYP010027932.1:0-10848 GCA_024605115.1 Rastrelliger brachysoma | reverse complement strand
TTCCAGTGTAAAAAGAAATGAGAGTCTTACTTATTTAAATGTTTTTCAGGTATAAATATGAGACGAGTATGTCTCACAACACTGGTGTCAACAGCACTGAGAGCATCCTGCCATGTCTGGCCAACAACACCATGATTGATGAAGATGAGACACCTGATTTAGCATCAAGAGCAGGTACATGGCAGACACGCCCACTGCATCATACATAATAGCAAATGTTGCTCTAATAGATGTGTCAACTTATCAATCAGTTGTCCATATTTATATGATATCAAATCAATTTATAGAGGTTGTGCAATATACAGTTTAATTTCCCACTCTAAAAACAGTTTCTCTCTTCAGCTTGTGAGAAGGCAGCTGGCTCGTCCATGTGGATTTATGTATTCCTGGGAAACCTATTGCGAGGAATTGGAGAGACCCCCATCATGCCTCTGGGAGTGTCCTACCTGGATGACTTCTCCAGAGAGGAGAACACTCCTTTCTATTTGGGTTGGTTGCATCTTACCTCCTATCATCATATCAAACCTTTAAATAAATAAATAAATAATGAACAAGTGGTTCAAGACCTGCTTCCCCACAGTTACAACAGTTTCTTTTGTGAAAAGCATTTTTTGTTCAGTTCCAGAAAATCCCCAAAACAGAAACATAGATGGCTGAGAGTCTACAGGGTGGATCACTCAATGTAGAGTAGTGGGCTCTTGTATCGCCATTCACTTTTAGAGAAAAACAGGGGGCTGCCAAATCCTGTAATTCCTCTTCGGTTGGGCATCCCTATTATTGTGAGAGGTAACCCCACCCACTAGGAGGTACTGGCCATCCTCCTGGTGCCATATATGGGTTGGGTACTGATTGAGGTGCTTTCCCTCCTGGGGGACCTCCATTCCCTCCCTGCTGCCCACCATAGCTATCATACATGTAGTCTTTAACCCAACGACTTATGTCTCCGCTCATAAAACATCCCCCACTTATTTGCCCTACACTTCCTCCACCCCAATTTCCCAGCTTTCTACCTCCCTGCTTTTATTTTCTCTCTTAACCTACAGCAGGGGTGTCAAACTCATTTTAATTCAAAGGACTGATACAACCCAGTTTGACCTCAAATGGGCCGAACCAGTTAAGTCTTTTCGGTTTTCAACAGTTGTTTTAATTTATTCTACACATGGAAATATCTCATGAATGACTCCTACGGGTCAATCGGGGCTGCTGAGCAACAATCTTCTGTGGTCTCTCACTGGGTGTTTAAGATTCACACAGTATCTCGATCTTTTAATTCATGAAAAAAAATTTCCATCTAAACCACCCCAATACTTCTTGCAGATGTGTGTATGATGAACATACACCAGGCCTTCCCCACATTCCCTTCTCACTGTCTTCTGGCTCCTTTTGGTCCTTTAGCCTCCCCTTCTTCTGTCTCCATCCATTACCTGCAATACAACTGTCAAACCCCAAACTCTATGCCAGATCCCACTTCTTTACGATGTCCTGATAAAGAGTTGTTTTCTATCTTGTGTTAATGTAGCTTTCACCTTTACCTAATCCACATCATAAAGTTATCCTCATGGTCTGCACAAAAAGGTTCCTGTCGTAAATTCCTGTTCTCTGCAAACTAAGTTCCTTTCAGCTACAACTCCTGACACACACATTCTAACATGATTATTGATAATACATTACATCAAAAGCATAGCATATACAATTTAAACTAAATAGAGCCTCAAGAGCTCTGTCCTATAGCAACATCATCATAATACAGAAAGGAATACAGCAACGTATGCTATACTCCTTCCTGACCTCTGCTAGAAACACTTGATTTTGCCTCATCAATCACATGTCTTCTTAATGTCTAATAATTGTTGCCAGTATCTTTTTTATTGTTCTCCACGTAATCTTCTATTCTTCTATTTCTGTTTCTCCAGCCTGCATCCACACAGTGGGAATCTTAGGACCTATGTTTGGGTTCATGCTTGGGTCCTACCTTGCCAAGATCTACGTAGACATTGGATCTGTGGATTTAGGTACAGGACCTCTAGATATCAGCGTGAATGTTTGTTTATAATGCCGCACAACAGGAATGCTATAATTTTGCTGGTTTTGTGTAAAACTTTCATCTTTATTTATTAAAGCAGTGTTACTATTGATTGATAATCATTGATGAAGTGGTAGAGTGCAGACCTTTGACACCCACTCCCCCCTGTCAGACCAATTAAAGCTTTTTCCCTTTAAACACACATGGCAAAACAGTTTGTCATTGAGTGAGTAAAAGTCTACCAGATTTATAGGGTTACCTAACATGTTAACCTGTTGACATAGTAGGACGAGGTCACTGTTAACTGCATGGATTGGGGCTGTTGACAGTCTCTGAGCAAAAGGACTACATGCTAATGTTTAACCTGATACATCGAATAAGGTTAGAGGTTATGATTTAAAGTCCAGTAAACTCAATGAGTCGTGCCCTTCATAAACTGCTGTCTTTACCTATCTCTCTCTCTCTCTCTCTCCCCCAGAAAGTGTGACCATTAACCATAGAGATTCCCGCTGGGTGGGGGCCTGGTGGTTGGGATTCATAGTGACGGGCACAGTGATCCTGCTGTCCAGTATCCCTTTCTGGTTCCTCCCGAAGTCTCTGCCAAAGCAAGGGCAGGAGCAGAGCCAAAATAAAGGCACAGAGCTCGCCACAGTTTCAGAACAGGAGAATTTCCTGCCAGAGGAAAATCAGGATCATGAAGACAAAGAAAAGCCAGTTACATTCCAGGAGCTGGCTAAAGGTAGCGCATGTTCTGAGCTGCTATAAGACACCATAATTTAATATTAGTCCAATGTGATGCTGACACACAAATCCAGTATTTATGGGCAGGTCATAACATAAGACAAAGAGACAGTTCAGGGCCTAAATTTGTAACTTAAACACCAACAAATGTGTCTCTGGACAAATAGTTTAAAGTGTTTAATAATTAACCAGTTAAGGCTCAGATAAATCACAACCCAGACAGTAACCCTGAATCCTGGACTTAAAGTAACTGATCACCATGCAATGTGGGCAAGAGTTGAATGACACATCTGGACACACTGATCATACAGCTAAGGTTCAGTCATGCCACAGTACAGTGTATGACAAAACATTACATCACATTGGCATAACAGTGTCTCTGTAAATTTTACTTTACAATAAGGGACCCCAATTAATGCTAATTAGTGTATTAATTAATGTTAATTAAAACACTAATTAAAGTATAACACATGTATTCCTTAGTTAACATGTTATTCATGCTTGCCTGTCTCATAACCATTACTTGACTATAGTTAACCCTTAATTAATGCTTTTGGGGACCCTTATTGTAAAGTGTAACACATGTATCTCTTAGTTCACACATTATTAATGCTCAAAACTACAACCATAGTTAACATTAATTAGTGCTTGTGTGTATCATATGTATCCCTGTAACACAAAGGCTTAACCACAATTACTTGAAATGAGTTGAAGCAATCACGTACAAAGCATTTTACACATTTTATTTAAAGCAGAATAAAACACATTATCAGAAATAAACAGATCATCACAGAAAACAGCACAACTCACACAGCTTTTAACAAAAATGAACATCTCTTATTTAGTTACATGACAATATGGTGAGGTGACATGAACATAGCAGCACAGCTAATGCTTATCAGGCTCTCCTCTGTTTACACTACCTGGAAATGTCTGCTCCTTGTTGACCAGTCTTCCTGCCTGTCTTATCTACTCACTCTGTCAAACTTGCTATTGTTATTAATCAAACCTGTAAACAGATTTCATCCAGTCATCTCGTCCTGCAAGAAAACTACTCCTACAAGACAGTTCAACTGTTCACAGCTCTAACTCTTCCGGCGTGCTCCAATGCTGCATTCAAGATAACTTGGAAATTTAGGGGTCCCTTATTGTATATGAACATTTTGTAGGGTATCTAATATTGTTGTTTAATGTGTAAACTTCAGTAAGTAGACGATATGCATAAAATGAAAATTACTGCAGTGAAACAATTAAACGATTTAATAAATGTTAGTTTAATTTAGATAAATAAATAGAAGCATATAAATGTATAACATGCACAAACATTTGCACTGTAAATGTGCACAGATACACTGTAGCTATGTATAAATAATATGGAATGTAATGTTTTTCAGCATTTCCTTCATAAAAAATAGATAACATTCATCATAAGCAGTGATTCTTTAATAGGATATAATTAAAGGTTTAGATAGTTGTATAGATTTTTTGAACATTAATTTCAGCAGTCATTGTGTATTCCAATAAAGCCCTTTAAATGAATGAATCATATATATACCTTTTTTTCTTCAACAGACTTTATTCCATCTCTGAGGAGACTCTTCAAGAACAGTATTTTCACACTGATGATCCTCACTTACCTGGTGGCTGTCAACGGCTTCATCGGCATGATCACCTTTAAGCCAAAGTATTTGGAGCAAGTCTATGGGCAATCTGCTTCCAAAGCCATTTTCCTCATAGGTACAGAGCAATAACTGACCTTCATTCATTCCGCATTTACTGCACATTGCAAGAGAACTAGAACAATGATATTATTAAAGGGAAGTGTGATTGAAAGAGATAAAGCGTTCGCACTAAAGTAGCCCACTGAGGGTCTCCTTTTGTGTGTGTGCGTGTGTGAAGTAGTACCTTGAGGTATTTGACCATTTTTTATGACTGTTTACTATTGGCTAGCTACTATTATTGTTGGAATATTGATTTTTTTCAAAAGTCTTCATTCTCCAATCACCTGCTGTAATATTATAATGTATAACACCAGAACAGTGCAAAAAGTAATAGATTAAATTAAGAAGAAAGAAAATATGGTTGAAATAGTTTGTAATGGTTTCTGTTTAATATTTAAAAATATTGACTAGTTAGAAGTGGTAGTTATACTGTGAAAACAGTTGGCGAAAATGTTGTTTTTATAACCTTACAGTAAGTTATAAATTTGGCATTAGTGTGACATTCCAGTGTATTGATCCATTTCATCCATTTATTAATGTATTAATCCAGGTATACTGAACCTGCCAGCAGTAGCTTTGGGTATCATCACTGGAGGTTTTGTGCTGAAGCGCTTCAAGCTGGGTGTTGTTGGGGCAGCCAGGGTGTCCATCTCTGCCTCTCTCGGCGCGTTCTGTCTGCTTTGCGTTCAGGCCTTCATTCACTGTGAAAATGCAGAGGTTGCTGGTCTCACCGTCTCATACCAGGGGTGAGTAGCAAGCAAGCCATCATTCTTCAAGAGTGGAGGAGTTAGTGAAGGAGTGTGTGCCTTGTTAAGTTTCTTGTCGCTATGTCTAAATTGATTGTGTTTATTTATGTGTTTTTGTGCTTCATATTTGTGTGCACCAGGATACCTGATGTGTCCTACAACCCACAGACTTTGCTGTCACAGTGCAACATGGGCTGCTCTTGCTCAATGAAGCACTGGGATCCAGTATGTTCCTACAATGGCATGACGTACGCAACTCCGTGCCTGGCAGGTTGCCAGACTTCCTCTGGCGTTGGCAAGGAAATTGTACGCATCAATTTTTATTTCTCCAGAGTGTTAGATAAAATAAGAAGTTTAACAGGCAGTTGAGAGGCAAACAATAACACTTGAAGGCACAGTGAAAAATGAGTTCTTCTTAGGTGTAATTTCACGTGCATAAATTTAGGAGTGAGACCGCACAGAGAGGAGCATAAAAAAACAAGATGCAATTGAACTGGATAGATAAATTCCTAGTAGTGAAACTGTTCCCTTTGATCCTCACCCACTGTTTTTCCAGAGGATGGAAGATGATTAAAGGGAAAGTGGTCATTAAAACCAAATGGCTTTATCCTCTTGGGAGCATGAATGTACTAGAGCAATGTGATTAACCACATCTGTTTTTTCCTGTTCCTTAGGTGTTTCATAACTGTTCCTGTATTGCGGAGGTGATGAGTCCAGGCTTGAACATGTCTGCAGTGTTGGGCCAGTGCCCCAGGAAAAGCAACTGTGATAACATATTCAAAATCTACATGGCTTTGTCTGTAGTGGGCTCCTTCATATCTGCCTGTGGAGGCACGCCAGGATACATCGTACTGCTGAGGTCAGAAACACTGAAGCTGAAGGAGTTAATACTTCAGATTCCTTCTTTAACAGCTGGCTATAATAATGCCCTTCAGAATCTCAATTTTATGCCATTATAATCTTTTTGCAAGGTGCAAGCAAGCACACAAAGATTTTTTGTTATAGTCATGTAAAAATTCACCCTTTTAATACTGTAGATCTTTGCTCTAAGAAAATTTTGTGTGAACTTGCTTCCATACTTGATTTGTAGAAAAGAAGCTACAAAACTGCTTTTCTTCTCTTTCTTTTAAACTGCTAAAATGCTAATATGAACATCTGAAATTATGACTAGGTCCATACAGCAAGACCTGAAATCTTTGGCTTTGGGAATGCAGACTCTGATAGTGAGAACTCTCGGTGAGTGCTACACTAGATTTTTTTTTTTAATGTACAGTATTTTTTAATGTATTTTGCACGTGTTTATCTGTGTACACCTGTGACTTTGTATGTGTGTGTGTGTGTGTGTGTGTGTGTGTGTGTGTGTGTGTGTGTGTGTGTGTGTGTGTGTGTGTGTGTGTGTAGGTGGGATCCCTCCTCCTATATATTTCGGAGCACTGATTGACCGAACCTGTTTGAAGTGGGGCACCAAGCAGTGTGGAGGTCAAGGAGCATGTAGACTCTATGATGCTTATAAATTCAGGTACAGTGAAACCAGTTTTACTGTAAGAATATCTCTTAGTTAACTTTTAGGTAACTTTAATTTAAATATAATGAGAATTTTCATAAATGTAAATGAATTCTCTTTCATCTTTTCATAAACTAATCTCTGTATTTGCAGGATTACATTCATGGGACTGATTACTGGACTCTACTGCTTAGCCAACATGCTGTGGGGATGCCTCTACGTCAAAATTGTCAAGAAACAGAAGAAGTTGGCTCTGAGGAATCAGGCCAAAGAAAATGGACAGGAGGGTAACGGAGTCAATGGGCACGCCAATATCAGCATTGCCAAAAACATGGCAGACACAGACAAGGAGAGCACTATTTAAGGTGTTTTATAGTGCGGGTGACAGACACAGATTTTCCATAGCCTACATACTGTACTGCATACTGCATATATACTGGACCAAATGTGGTAACGGTACAGTGTGAGTGCTCTTTGATCAAGCAGTAGCTATGCCTCTTTTTTTACACATTGTGTGGCCAAAACATCACCTGTTTGTTCATTTTAGAAGTCAAAGATCATGGCTATAACTTTGTTATTTGGCAAGAAAAAAAACAATCATATGAAATGACAAGCAATCCTTATCAGAGGAAAAATGCTTTCAAGGAACAGAACAAAAACATATTTTTACTTCTACTTCTAGAGTACCAAAATAGTCAACACAGTGGGACTTTTAATGTGTTGTGTCAGAGTGGGAAGAGTGCCTGGGTAGAGACACGGTTCACACAAGATGAAATATTTCATGTCAGAGGAAGTGAGAAGAAATGATGTCAGATATCCTGAGAACAGTTGGTTTGTCAGCTTGTGCTCAACATTTATAATTCAACAAATTTAGCTCAGGTAACAGTAATGTCTCGTCTACCAGATTCACATTAAAATTTGGCAAATGTACATAGTATACAGTTTTAAATGCTAATACAAGAGCAATGTAGTGTTTGTGGATAGAGATGCAGTAGCATCACTTAATAGCATGAAGTATTGATCATGTTTTTCTTTGTTATTTACAGTGTTATAATAATGTATTGTAATGACAATTACAAAGCCACCATAATTATCTTCATTGACTGATAGTGAGGGTGGCTGAGGTTTATATTAGGTGTTCAGAGTTAAGTAGAAAGCCAGAAGCATAGTGTAGAGTTTACATATAACCAGCAAATGAACCAATCCAAGGGAAAATCAGACTGATTTCTAAAGGGATAATTAGAAAGTACAACTGGGATAATTAGAACTGCTGGAGATTTGACGTTTTTTTGTTGCAAGTAAGACCCCAACTAAAATATGAGATACTGTAGATGGTACCTATGGCAGCAGTAGTGCTTTGGTTCTTCCTCTCAGAGTCTGTGTCTGCAGATCAGTGGATTCATTGTTGATTGAGTCTGTGATTGCTGCAGGCTCAGAAGATGAAAGTAGTCATCGGTAAACATAGATTGGACAAAATCCATAATACTTGACAGCATGTCTGTGTCTCTGAGCACTATGTTTATGCAGATGCACGGGAGTTGGGGGTGACCTGTTTTGGTTGCAAATTTACTATGAGGTCAGCGCTATGAGTAAAGGTATAGCATAGGATTTTGGAAAATACTCTTATTTTCACACTTTGAAAGTTAGACGTGGTTAACTTAGCGTAGTAGAAACACTAGAAACGGGTGAACAGGAAGCCAGCTTGGCTCTGTCCAAGGAAAACAACATGTATAAAGCTGTCTAACACATCCTATCTCCTTTCTTAATCTGTAAAAACATCATGCTGTGCTGTACCGTGGCCAGATGCAGTGACATCCTGGTGTTGAGATATATTGTATAAAAGCTATATAGTGTCAGAGAGGTTTTTTTGTAACCTTTGGTCAGAGCAATGCTAGCTTTTTTTTTAGCAATTATGCTACAATAATTTAACCTACTTCTTCTAATTCTAAGTGGTATCAATTTTTGGACTGAACTTTCAGCAAGCAAGACAAATATATNGTTTTTTTGTAACCTTTGGTCAGAGCAATGCTAGCTTTTTTTAGCCATTATGCTACAATAATTTAACCCACTTCTTCTAATTCTAAGTGGTATCAATTTTTGGACTTAACTTTCATCAAGCAAGACAAATATATGTATTTCCCTAAATGCTTAACTACTCCTGCAAAAAAAAAAATCTTAAGTTTTAAACCAAAATGTTGGACAAAATAATAGCATAAAGTGTATCATACTACATTTATGTAGTTCTAGCCCAGTCTCACATCTGACATTATTGTTCTCTACAATGAACATCGTGATTATGATCTGAGGGTTCCCTGAAATTTGAAATTGTCTTGGAATATAATTTGCTCTTGGAGCCACCAGAGTGCTTTATGTAAATATTCATATTACATTTTATTTGTGCTTTGGGACTCAAGACCTGTTTCACTTGTGAAATGACTCAGATTTTCTAGTGATCTTATCAGTTTATTACCTTGCATTCTCACTTGTGACACACATTTTATATGGTGTATATGTGGGGCAGTTAAGGAGGCATATAATAGGGTCAAGGAGACTGAAGAGGGAGGAAGGAGAGCCAGTGCTCATTTAAGCTGGGAAACGGCTTAATTTCATTAAGTTACATGTCAGGTTTGGTGACAGAAAACATGAGCTCTGGCTATCACTGTCCACTCAACAACATGTGACATGCCTGACACTGTACACATCTTGTTACATCATTTTACACAAATGCTGAAGGTCATGAACATTCATATAAGCCTCTGACTCACTGGTGTTTGTCTGTAAAAGTTCACTATAGTTTGAACAGTGGACTAAGAGTTAGAGGAGTGCAACTCAGACTTGATTGTACTATGTTTTACTTTATTTTAGACTGTAGTTCATGATTCGATATATCACTCGAGATATAAAAACATATATATACTGCTGATAATGAGAATTTATATATTGAGTCCGATATGTTTGTACTGTGTCCATTTAGTTTGTAGTTTCTCTTTTTTTTTTTTTTTTTACAATTTTGTTGATTGTCCTTGAAGCACTATGTTAGCATTAAAGACACATTTTCACAATATTTCTTTCAAATTGTGTCTTTAAAACTATTTTTATAACATGTTCTATTGAGGTCTGTTGTTTATAAGTCTATATTTGTAATTTTATCTCTTACACGTGATCAAGGTGTGTCAATGACACAAGTGTGATTCTAAAAATCCTCATTGGTTCAACTTGTCTGTGTCTGCATCTGCTGATTTGATGAACTTGGTGACTTACTCATAGCTCATAACTTATTAATCATTACAGCTTTGTTTTTTTCATCATTTTCTTTGCACCTGTGCATAGATATCAGCCTGGCATGCCTAAAGTTGAAGGTTCTTATTACATAACATAAACTTTGACATGTCTGTGTTTACTTTAAGCTTCGCCAAATAGGTCTTCTTTTTCTTTTGGACCAAAAGCTACAATAACTTTTTTCACCTTTGAACAATGTCATGCCATGTAGTGTAACTATTAGAACCAATGATAATTACATTATATCATTTATTAATCCATTTTATTATTGTTAAAATGTTAACAATGCACAAAATGTTTTACTTGTAGATAATATTAAATAATGGCAACTTAACGGTTTAATGCTTTTAATAGAACCGTTATATTCACCACTGTACAAGTATTTACACCCTTTCTATTCATCCACCTAATTGTATTCCTCCTAAATAATATAATAATGAACCGCCTATGTAGTGCTTGGTTTCACCACCAGGCTGTACTCTATACAACTAAATATGATCTACAATGCCACTGAAAACTCACTGCTTCCAAGACTATAGTATAAACCAAAGCCCATGGGCGTAATTTATGGTATGGACGGTAGGGACATGTCCCCACCACTTTTCCACAAATCACGTTTACATAAAATACTGTAGCATAAACGATCGCATTTTCCTACCGCTGAACACTCGCAGGGGAAACAGCGCTTCTGATTGGTGCTTTCCTTCTTTGGTCCCGCCTATGTATCGTGGACGTTTGTTTATTTGCAAAAAGTCCACTGATTTGAAAGGGAACACTGACCGTTGTTCAGGATAGGAGAGGTATGAATGTTTCTAATGTTTCCTGCAAATATTT
>JANJYP010027926.1:0-11681 GCA_024605115.1 Rastrelliger brachysoma | reverse complement strand
CTTGACATCACCCTCAAAAAATGTGCAAGCTGATCTACTAACACAGCGCACTAAGGTTGCATCTTTCAAATGTGTAAGATAGTATGCGCTGTCCATTTAGTACTTTTGCCATAATGAATAGACAATATGGGGCATTTTAACCCGTGTGTAAAATACAGGGAGGAGAAAATGCAAATATTATTTAGCACACACATTGCAATTTACCAAACTCGAGGGTGATTTTGCTGACAGTAACTGCAACTAAAAATAATACATTTGAAGGTATGGCTGCATACTGTGCACACATGGCTTCTGCCACTGTGGAGAGAAGGAGACGGAGGCACAATGACCCAATACACAGAGAACTGACTTTTTCCACTGTGTTAATATTTTTGGAATGGAACATTTTTGATTTTACTAACAGCATTGACTTTGCCACAAATACCTTCCCACGTGTCAGTTTTTCTGGTAATTTTTTGCTGTTATAATTCACTTAATATTGTTACCCTCTTCCACTTTAACCTGATCAAATTTTATTTTGCGCTCACAAGCTTTCTGCTCGTCCAACTCTCCACTAAGACACACAAAAAAACTAATTTAAATGCTTTCTCCACAACGGTGCACCTGTTTTCATTTCATGCAGTTATTCTTAGTAGATCACCACATATCACACGCAAACTAAACACACAATCTATTGCACTGTGCACACAATTTAGTATCCTTAGTAAATCAAGCCCTTAAGAGTCTGAGTCACAAAAAATGTGCAGATGGCATTCAAAACACAATCTCAGTAAATCTGGACTGAAGTTTCTCTAAGCAACTTTACACCAAATGCAATGGTGCATTGTGTGCTTTATTTTTTGATATCGTTAAATTAAATGTAAATTGAAAGAGTATGCATCATAATGATAAGTGACGTCATACTCGATTATTTCTTTTCAGTTGGATACAGAAAGCATTTGTGGGAGAACAGCCTGACCACACATACATGGACACACATGCACAAAAACCCAAGGCTCTCAGACCTCTTTTGGTTTTATGTAAAATTAGCGTCTCCCATGGCTCTTAACACAAGCTCATCTCCATTAGCCGCAACCTAGTAAAACTGACTCCTGCAAATGAGTTGTGGATATGCATTCCCCCGGCCCTCTCATCCTCTCTATCCCTCCCATCAATACAAATATACTGCATCTGCTATCTCACACTCATGTCTATGTAAGCCAGCTCATCCCATAGGCCTAGTCACCATACCACCCATACCAATATCATAAATGACTGTTTGGGAAGCCTTCATTAGGGCAGCGATGCCCCTCCACTCTGCTAATCAGGGCATTTTCCTTGTGCGCATAGGGATGGTGCTTTATGGCCCAAATGGGGCTTTGTTAATGAGGAAGTATACATGTCTCCATTTCCTGTCTAGCCAGGTCTGCAATTCCTGAATTTGGCCATATTATAATCACAAGGCTTTTTTAATGAGCTATATTCATCTTGGTCATGCATCAAACACCATGTGGACATACAATAAGAGAATTAATGAGAAAACACTGAATTAATTGCAAAAACACTCTTTGCCAAATATTGTGATGTAGTCATGCAGCTTATTACCAGCCTTTTGAAATGTGAGGAAATAAATCAAAATATCAGTGTCAGGAAAGATGTTCAGATCCTCCCTTTTACAGATAGGTTAGGACCACTCACTGTACTCCAAGCAACATGAGTTTAAACCAGTGTGATGGCAGCTAAATCATTGCAGTGTCATGGCAAATTGTGTTACCATGTTCCCACAATTTCTCTACTTTTTCACATTCTACTCTTGGCCCTTTCACTTTCTCAATCCCCCTCTCTGCACCTCTGTTCTCTCACTGTCCCCTGTCCTTCCTTCTCTCTATCATCCCCTCTTCACTCCCAGGCCTCATTGACATTAACCTGGAGCACTCACATTTTCCCATGGTTCTCCATGTTGCTCTCCACATGTCAGAGCAGGAGGCTTTATGGCCCACATCCATCAGCGTCACATGCCAGGATTTATGGGAGATGGAGTCCAAACCTGATCGCTCTGAATCAGTCTTGCTGAAGCCGACCCCTGGGCTGCTGGGGGATGTAATGGATGAGCATCCATGCCCCCCACCCCCTCCACACCTTACTCCTCTCATCCATACACTACACTCTTCCTTTCACCTCTCATGATTTTTCCTCCCCTCTGCCCATCAGTCCAGTCCCCTTCTTTGCCCTAGTTGGCTCCTCTTGGTCATTCATTCAAACCTAATGGAGATTTGGTTACGAAAAATTAATGAGGCAGACTCACTGAGGGAAGTATCCAAGTGCACATGTACCCACATACACTCACACAGGCGTTAGCTCATCATTCATCGCTGTATGTAGGATTTTATTTGGGCTAATTTATCATGACACTGTATTAATAGGCAGCAGTGCCCTTCAGAGGAGAGATGATAGGCAGCAATTAACTCTGTTCACTGTTCACTGCCACAGACAGACCTGTAGGAATGACAAAGATCTGTCAAATTATCCTCTCTATATTACAGAACATTGCCATAAATAAGGAAGGAGAGGAATTTCAGATATAGTTGAATTAGATATAATTTTTCAGACATTTTGCACTGGAATTATGTGCTTCTCCAAATGCTTTCTTACAATCCTGATAGTCTTTTCTTCTGACTCAGCTGACTCTCACATGACCATAGTTAACTGTGTCTTTGCCTGTCAAGTTTCCTTCTTATACATGTGTCGTGCAAGAAGAGACATGCAGTCAACAATATCAATAATGACAGATTAAACAAATTTTTTCTGTAATGTTCTAAATAATTGGTCTTTGTTTTCATTGGTGCTTTCATCTGCTGATGTTGCCAGCTGGAATGACAATAGTTAGCTGCATCTTGCTTGTAGATTTTTTTTAGATGTGGCTAATTAACATAATTAGTTACATTACATCTTACAGCTAATTATATTGACATTAGCTCCATGGGTTGGTTGTAAATAATGTCTCCAGCTAATATCACCAACAGACTTGCTTTAAAATAGAACCCTGTAAAAAAGGGTCATAAATACATTTGATGGCTACATGTAGTACATTGTGCTTAAAGGTGCACCTGCTAGACAAAAAGTCACTGTCCTGACCAGTTGATGATCCATGCAGAAGACAAATACATAAAGTAGCACTATTGTTCTTGTATTGCAGATCTAGTTAGTTCCAGTGTTCAGTATGATCAAGAAAAAAAGGTTAGATTTATTCTTTATTGTTTGTATTTTTAAGTAGCATGTTTCACTTTCAACATCAAAAGAGAAGAGGCTTGATCAATGTGTCAGCAAAAGTTTTGGCTGGAGGTGCAGGGATGTGAACTTCCCCAAATCTGATTAAGAGCCTCTCATATTATAGACTAACATATTTGAGTTTGGGGAAATAATACCATGGGACATATTCTCAGTAACAGTTACTGATATTGCTTGTCATCATTGAAACATTCAATAGAGTTAAAAAGTGTAGCAGAAGAGTTTTAGACAAAAAAAAGTTTTTTGCTGTGCTGTCAAACCTGACACATTGTGCATACGTTGAGAAGAATGCTTCCAATCAAGTTCCATAAACTCTTACCTTCAACTGCCATGGTATTCTGTACAGTTGTCTAACAGAACAGGAGTGAGCTGAAAACTTAAGAACAAACACATAGTGCTACAACACCACCCAGGACTGGTATCAACTGTATCAACCAGCCCCATCTTGGAATTTTAAAGCCAGAAAAGATCATATTTTAAAGAGTGGATGGAGTTTACCTATGCATTAGCTAATGCTAAAACAAAAAAATGCTAAAACATAAACAAATAAATAAAATCTACTACTTACCAAAATACCTGGACATGAGTCTCCTTAGAGGGATTTTTAGTACAACCAAATGCTGAGCAAAACTTTTTTTGAAACATCCAAAATATTACAATTGAATTTCATGAATTGACACATACTGAAATAACGACAGCTACAGCTATGCACCTCTGTGAATGGGGATATGCTATGGTTACATTACCTATCCAACATTGTCACTATGGCATTAACTTGTCACAACGTATCTACATCTTAAACCATGTCCTGTTTATCATCTGTTTTAATCAAAATAGGACCATAGTTTAATAATGCTGTACTGAAGAAGACTTGAAACTAGCAACTGAAACATTAAACTCATTAGGAAACTGTCAACTGAGGTAATCAATCAAGTAAGAAGTAGGGTCATTTACAAAAAGTATACACTGTGTTTTACAACATACTAAAATGCTACTACTGTTCTGAAAACACTCAAAGCTTAACATCATATATTTCCTCCTCATGGTCTCCAGCTCACAGCAGAATTAATACACTGAACCACTGTGGAGACTAATTGCTACTTGGAAGACGTCACTGATGAGCGAGCCACCACAGCACAGAGTACTGCAGAGTACAGTGAGTGACCTGTGCTGTGGTGGCAAGCTCATCAGTGACATCCTTTAAGTAGTTAGGTTATATTTCAGTGTAAAAACTCTGCATGACTATAACAAGGCAACTCTGAACTCACAGGGGAATAGCATTGACAATTCAGTATTGGTTAAATGAACAAGTTTTGTGGCAGATAATGCCTTATTTAGAGGCTACATTGACCATGCCCTTATCACTCCCATTATATGGCTATATATGAATCTTAAATGGATCTAAATGGCATCCGAAGGACTCCAAGTTACACCAAATTTGTATGGGTGAGTAAATGAACATATGTTATGCTAGATAAAAGGTCCAGGTTGCAAAAAACCAAACTTCTCCTTTAAAGGTTAAAGGTCAAACTGTGTTCACTGGTTTACATTAGAGGTTAAAGGTCAAACTGTGTTCACTGGTTTACATTAGAGGTTAAAGGTCAAACTGTGTTCACTGGTTTACAGCAGATTTTATTAGAGTTATTTGATATATTTACTCAACCTGTTCACCTTCTAAGCTGCCTCAATATAGAGCTGGTTATCTAAAAGTTGTACAGTAAATACACACTTGCACACATGCTGCTCATTTCTCGGCTGGAACATGTGAAATAATATTGCCCTGCGGCCCCCAAACAGGTTCCAACCCTAATAAAGGTTTTACACTATGAAAGAAACACAGTGAGGCAGCCCCGACACCTCTGAGCCTCCCTCAACATACACACTCACACGCTTTCAGGAGCTGAGCATGGTCACAGGTCAGGAGAACCTGTAGTTCTCTGTGGTCCAGGGGAGCAGAGCCGCTTGAACCTGTAATATCCTCTCTCCCCTGGTGCCACTTGTTGGGGTTTTAGGGCAGGGGAAATTACACCTGCTCTCCAGCCTGAGACCAGCAATGACACGCAGCTGAAACTGGGGATTACACGCCCACGAACACATTGACACACATGTACAGGTAAACCTATGAGGACCTCTGAAATTGAGCAGGCAGGAAATAGCTGTATCAAAGATAAAAGAGGAAGCGCATGTGTGGGTGTGCACATATGCTTTTGCATTTACACCATAACCATCACTGATCAACAAAACATTTTATAAGAGTGCTCCACACACCATTAAAAGACTGGTATCATTTTGAAAGTATGCACAGCCTGAATAGCAATAACAGATTAAAAGCTCTGTTCTCCATCCACTATTCCCACCGGCAACCCAGCTCAGTGGATGAAAAGAAAAGAGAATATGAGGTGGCTTGACCATCACAGCATGGTGAAAAGATCAATCTCGTGCAGCGTAGCAGCGTAGATTAAGATGCATTATACTACTAATACTGTTCGGTAGGCCTAATCATTTGCCAGTGTGTAGGCTTACTCACTGGTCAGATGTGGAGGCCGTTTCATCACTGAAATGCTCAACAAAAATGAACACAACATCTCGCCTACTCTGCAAGTCAAATGTGAGCTGAGAGATAATCATTGATATGGAACAGGAGAGAATGAAACTAATAAAAAGGCAGTGTATCAAAGTATCGCAGTTAAGCATTAGTCACGTGAGGGCAACTACGCCACAACTCTGCTGTTCTCTAAATGAATCCCCCTCGTCCCATGCTTGATTTATGGGCCTGTAAAAACACACGTTGTTTTTAATCTACTGCTGCCTGAATCTGCCTCTCTAATGAAATGTGGATTTGTGTGTGTGTGTGTGTGTGCGTGTGTGAGTGTGTGTGTGTGTGTGTGTGTGTGTGTGTGTGTGTGTGTGTGTGTGTGTGTCCAAGGATGTACGTGTGTGTTTGATAATGATGTATGGGCTGAAGTCTGATTCTTTGAGCATGAATTTTCTCTCTGATAAATATGCATTCAGTTACACAGACTGATTAAGCTGTAAACCAGTGTTAACTCAGTGTCAAAGCACACACATACACACATACACACACACACACACGCACTCACACACACCTTTCCAGAAAATAATGATAGCTTGCCTGAGGCAGGATTGTTTGGATGCCTGGAGCGGTTCACTGATATCAATACCATGAGACCTGACTGCAGAGGATATCCTATAAACACAAGACAAGCTTTAGAGACACAGCCATATCAGCAAAAGATGTTTTACAGAGATGATTTGCAGAGTTCTGCACCAAAATGCTGTCTCAATTTTTACTTTTTTAATAAACTATATATTTACTTGCAAAATACATATAATATTTACTCCTGAAACATTTTCTGAAAAATAACAACTCACATTACATCTTTGTAAGACAATTCTCATCTCTTCTTTGCTAAAAAAAAAGTTAAAAAGATCATCATCGTCACCCTACACTTTTCTTCTGCAGAAGGCCTTTTGATAAGAGCTTTTTTGTCAGTTATTCTCGACCAGGCTGACATTGAAATTTGTGACTTATAGTGTCAAACAGTGGGATGTGGCAGATGTTGACTTGCTGTGACGCACTTGTCTGTTTATTAGAGGACACACCCTCCGTCCTTTACAGCAAATACAAACTGACAACAGGGTACTCACACACATGTGAAATGCAGTCAGGCCTATACATATGGGGTGCCAAACACATGCATGTACACACACACACACACACACACACACACACACACACACACACACACACACACACACACACACACACACACACAGCTCCTGCCTCATGTCTGACTGTTCTCTTAGTGGGTTATGGAAGATGACAAGCGACAACATCAGACCATTTAAATCACAGAGACATCAGAATTGCATCTAATTAGCCTATTACATCTCATATGAACTTTATCTTGGGATCTGAGAGTCTGTACTAATTTCAAACAGTGCTAAAGATGCTAAAAGAGCTTTGGATGCATGGTACTTCCAGTTGCCATATGGTTTCTGCATTCAACATTATTATGTTTCCCTGTTTGGAAGACATCAACTAAGCCTGCGTCTATTTGGCTGCAGCTTATTACAACTGGCTCATCTCCTGAATTAAAACATTACAGTTATGTGCTGGACTTGTCTCTCTGTGGTCAGCACTTCTGAGACTTCAATAAAAACATTCTCTGCTGGCAGAGCAAGAAAGAGAGAGAGAAAGAGTGAAAGAGATCCAAGCAACCTCTCACCTCTCTCATCATAAGAAGCCCTCATCCCAGGGCTATGAGCCCTCCTTCAGAGAGTAGAGTGAAAGAGTGAAGGATGAGAGTCTGTCAGGTTCAAACAACAAAGCGGTGCTGCCTTACACATCCTTCCTCAACCTGTCCCCTTCAGTGGCAGTGACATCATTTAAATCATTTAAATCCTCTCCAACATGACCTATGGCAAGTGACCCGTCATTCTAACGCTCACACCTCCATGTGAGACGGCTGCTGAACTGCTTATTTAGCAGAAAATACCAGCCGGCTAACTATGTGATTTATTCAAAATTATTCCTCCATGGTGCTCCTTCACAGAGAGCATTTGCCCATAGTTCACTGTGGTCCAGGCAATTAGGAGCAGGCCACACCTCTTCAGGAGACAGAGCACCTGGCTATAGCAGACAGACATAAGGAGGAGGAGAGCTGAACGACACACAGCTTTTCACGACAGGCTGGAATAACTAAGCAGAGCAGTGAGGGAGAGTGAGGGAGTGAGGAATGCAAGCCAGGCACTTTAGGATTCATTTAGGTTCCCCATCTCCCTGGTCACTTTATTAGCAGTCTGGGAAGAGTGATGCATGTCCCAAAGCTATGCAAAATGCATAATCAAGCATTTAAATACACACCATGTGGATGGGTGTGCACAGTGTGCAATATGCATGCACGTACATGTGCATATACACTGTACTATTGAAGTGTTTTACATTGATACATAACATACACAAAACCTCAAGGTATTCAACTCTTATACTTTTATAATAACATTCTTTGCTACACAAAGACTCCTTTAGTATTCCCTCGAGCTGCATTGTAAACTGTCACCTGTGCAATGTAAAGAAATCCTCAGTGATATATTACAGTAAATCCTACTGTTGTTCTGGCACTTGTGTGGTCGCTTGGTAGAAGCATCCAAAGTGGATGCATTTGAGGGGAAAGGGGATTCCTCATCAAATTTGCATATAGCAATTCCATCCTCATTTTAACCATCCCGTCTTCTTTTTCAGTGCCGCACCGATGCAGACTGTAGTTGGAGATGTGGGACCTTTTTATACCCAATTTACAGACAGAATGCAGGCAAGAAACAAACAAATAAGTAAATAAAGAGAGATGAGAAGGTTTCCCAGGAGAACCGGATGCATGCTACTAATACACAAGGAAACAGACCCACTTGCACAATGCCTCATCCTGGAAATAAGTGAAAATCGCCACTCCCTCAGTGATTCAGTGAATGTACCTGAGATTGGAGGAGAGGATTGGGATAGCAGGGTGAGGTGGAAGCATAAGTATAATGTGGGTATAGTCTGGGACAATCTGGAAAGGAGCTCTAGAGCTGCTTAAGTTTCAACAACAATCTCCAATGGATTTATCTGAGCTTTAACAGTGGCATGTCAGCAAAAGCACATGCAGAATAAAAAAGAACTGCCATTGTTTTAGTGGAATTTAATTCAATTAAAATGTTATTTCTGACTCATAAAATGGTCTTTNCAAAAGCACATGCAGAATAAAAAAGAACTGCCATTGTTTTAGTAGAATTTAATTCAATTAAAATGTTATTTCTGACTCATAAAATGGTCTTCAAGCATATGTGAAAAAAAGTTTGCTTCGTGTATATAAAGCCATTACAAAACACAAGAAACATGCCTGAGAGTACAGATTGTAAGATCATTGAGATTGCATACATTGTTAAGGATGTCCAAAAACTTTTTTCCAACCACTATATGTTATTTATTCATCATTCAACTTAAAAAAATTTCATTTGTAAGCTATTTTGCCTGTGTTTTCTGAGCCTGAATTCTGTTTCCTGGGGCTGTTTAAACCTTCTATGATGCTGTTATCTGACTCATCCAAACAACACATAAAATTTACATCAGATATCTCAGAAGTGCCTCAGTCACCTCATCACTATTATAAGCCACTAAGAGGCTCTGCATACTACTGAGCCATGTAAAGAAGTATACAGCAAATTCTAAATAATTAATATTTTACATTGACAGAACACATACTAAACTTGCAAAGCAACATACTGGCCTGAGCATATTACAACACTGTCAATAAATAGCTTAGTCATCACTAAAGTCATCAGTGAGAAATGACCAGGATATTTTATTTCCTTGCATGTCATGAGAGGAATATCACACACACAAACACAGGAAAAACTAATTTCCTATCCTCTCTACTTCTGACTATCATGACATTACTCTTTTTGGCATTAAATTTAATGTCATAATCATTCCCCTACTGTGAGCACATCTTCAGTAATTGCTGCAGCATTGCATTGTTTTGATAGGTCATCAATTGGACATATACACACTGAACAAGATTGGAAACAAAATTCTACCTTGGCAAACACAATATTTACATGAAACAGGGCAAATACAACGTTGCTCAATTTAACCTGCATCGTGTGATGGGCATAGCAGAAGACTAGTATTTTAAGTACAGTATTTACTTTGGTCCACATCTAGTGAATAATCTCAGAAATATTTTTTCATGATTAACTTTGTCAAAAGCCTTGGATGCATCAATAAAAAATATAAATAGAGCAGAATTTTGGCCTCCAAATTTAGCAACTATTTCTTTAAAGCATAAATACACATATCAGTGCCATGTCTTCTTTCAAAGCCAAACTGATTATCAGTGGTGAGAACAAACAATTCCAACATTGTAGGACCCTTTCCAGCACTTCAGAGAGAAAAGAAAGTGCATCATGTGAGCCATCCTAAATTACCATAAACAAGAAGGTATGTTTTTGTTCTGGTATTAGTTGTTGCCTTCTTTTTTCAGGTCAAAAATACATAAAGAAAAACATATTTACATACTGTTTACTTGATGCTTGAAGCTGTGAAATCACATTAAAAGGCTGAAAAAATGAGTTAAAGTTTCAATTGAAAAGTTTCAAAAAAACTTAAAAACTGATCAATTGAGCTCTCTAACAGCAGAAAAGAGTGTTGCAGACCTGCTCACTGACCTGGGAAATGGGCTGCAATTTCCTTAATCATTTTGGGAGAGAAAAGAAGAGGAAAAAGTGCTATGAAGTAAAAAGGGTGAACAGAAGGGAACGCATGTCTTTTGAGGCTTTTGTGAAAGATGAAAACAAAAGAGCCAGGGAGGAGAGGGAAAGAGTGACTAAAAGAGCAGAATCCTAAAGCCCTAGAGGAGGCTGCGACCAACCAGGTCAGCATTTCATATGTGTCGCTTCCTGTTGGCTTCAGCGGGAGGAGAATGGCATGGCACAATGGTCAGCAGGGCACAGGGCCTGTCAGGCTGATGGGAGGTTGTGCACCGGGCAAACGGTCAAATGCAGGCACAAAAGCATCCACATACACACATTAACTACGTTACCTCTCCAAACAAGTGTGATTGATACTAAACAAAGAGTGAAGGTGACACAAAAAGGGGTTTGAAACCATGTACATATCCTAATGAACATAGTCATGCAAGTAAGTAGTTTTCTAGAAGAATTGTGGGACTGCTACAGGCCCTGACATGACA
Organism: Rastrelliger brachysoma; assembly: GCA_024605115.1. NCBI lineage: Eukaryota > Metazoa > Chordata > Actinopteri > Scombriformes > Scombridae > Rastrelliger > Rastrelliger brachysoma. The sequence goes on along the minus strand of JANJYP010027926.1, from coordinate 660 downwards.
CATTAACATATGAATTAGGAGAGCCAATAAAGATTGAAAATACTGTTTATCAAGGAGGTAGGAGAACACAAGTTTATGTAAACATATCTACAAAGTGAGACTGCCCTCTTTCTCTCTGTCTTTTAAAACCTCTTCCACCTCTGCCACACCTAAAATAGCAGATGCCTGGAAAGGAACATTGTGTCTTATTTATTGTGTTGTTACCTTATTCTACCTATCCTACCCTAAATTATATAAATGTATAGATCTATAGATCTATATAGATCTTTATAGAATTATAGATCTAAAACCTTGAATAGAAAAAAAATTATGAAGGCCAAGGTTTGTGATAGAAAGTAGGACTGTATTATTTGGCTGATTTTCATATCCAGCAGAAGAACTGTCTGTCTGTCAGATCTCTGTCTGCTTGTATGAGTGACCGCTGCTTATCAGCTCTCACTCCGCCTGTCTTGCTATGCCTCTCTGGCCTGTGTTAATGCTGCTGTTTGACATTGCAAGCAGCAGGCTTTTTTTCTCACAGCAGCCTCAGTGGACACTGAGCTTTAGCCTAATTGGTTCCAGAGCAGACCCTGACAGAACTCTCCTCAGCGGCACACAGCCATATTAATACCCCCCTGCCACACACACATACACACACACCAAAAACAAGCACAGCAATCA
>JANJYP010027924.1:0-10199 GCA_024605115.1 Rastrelliger brachysoma | reverse complement strand
AACAGAATCTTGATCCATATTTAATCACCACAGTTTGACTGTTGAGTTTCATCAGCTGTTGGTACAGACACCACTTTCTTTTTTCCCCAACGAAACAATTTTCATTTATTTTGGTGTGACATATGGTGTGACATAAATGCCATATTTTGCACCTTTATATTAAAATGCATATATTTTGCTTTGAAAATATAGATCTGGTTGATAAAAGAGTTCTCCTCAGAGCAAAAAGTTAGTTTTACTTCAATCTTTTATTTTTGTGTGCACCAAAATGTGCAATTGCTACTTCAGTGGCTCTCAAGCCTTTTCTATCATGGCCACCTATGCAAAAAATGACTTAAATATTAATTTCCCAGTGATAATCACAGTGAAGTTATCAGAGGAAGTTATCAGAAGACAACTAAGTAAATAATAAATAATACTGACAAGTCGTCACACGTGGCCGTCCACTACAGTGAACCTCAGAATAATGAACATTATATTTGAATATTTTTCCCTTTTTCTGCCAAAATCTACCTTAAATTTTACAACTTGTTTTGACATCTGATTTAATCTTGCTAACCTCAATCATAATAGTCTTTATTATTATCATTATTAAGCAAATCTTTTTTTTTTTATGACAGACCAGCAGGAAAGAAAGAACGGCAATAATCCAATATATGAGGTAAGGTAAATAAGGGCCATGATTTCATATTGTGTTCAATTTAATAGTTAATACTTGATTTTTAGAAAAAAAAAAGATTAAATGTTAAAAAAAAGTTGTACAAGTGCAGTTGGAAAAGTTTAAGTATAAATGGAACAGAAATTCAGCCTTCCTAATGCACTTTCCAGCCACTCCCATTAAGTGTCTGATTCTAGGTATAAGGGAAGTATGACCTGTGTTTAATGTCGTAATGTGAACTGAACGACTTCCAGATGACCTGCAGCTTGAATTTTCATTGAACAGTGAGTCACCAATGGAAAACATTTTTCTAACATTGTTATTCGAATTATTTCTAGGATACCAGCCAAACTCCTAACCAAAGTGTCACAGAGGAAGCTTCAGGTCTTTCTCCAAACTCCATCTACTCTTTGTTAGGATTTCCAACTGCACCTGTACAATCACAATCCACTGAGACTTTAAACACCCCCAAGCCAGAGGTCATTTATGCTCAAGTCAACAAACCTCCGAAGTCCAACCACCACCCAGAGCTGAACATCACTGATAATGAAGCTAATTCAGTCCATTCACAGGGTTAACAGACACACAGTGGTCTTCAAACACATTGCTTAGAGAACTTGCTAGGCCCTCTTACAGGCTTTCTTGTTACAGAAAAGAAAAAGTTCAATGACTAAAAACTGGACAGTTTTCATCAAGTGAGATAGAGCCTGTTTCTGTTTGAAGTTTCTTCTTTTTAAAGTGGAGTTTTATTTTGTTTTCTTGCAAGTGCTTAGGACATGGGGAAATAGGGGAATGTTTGAACAGTCAGATGCTGACCAGCAGGTTCACATGACATCTAATTTTTCAATACTAATGCACTTAAAGTAAACAACATATTATAAGAGTCTATTTTTAAAGTTAGATATATTTTTCCACGGTACTCATTTACACAAGACAGTGAGATATAAGATCGAACTCACTAATTAAATGCTTATTACTGTTTGTTTAGAAAGGCAAATATTCTGTTAGACAGTTTTCTTTTTGCTATTTATGTGATTTCATGATCAGTTGCCAAAGACATACAATTGTAATTACCACTGGAATTAAGTTTGTTTCATAACAATATTATCAGAGTTTGAGTCAGAGTTGGTGTAGATGGTGATACTTGAAGAGGAAGTACGTCTCAACAGTGTCCCTTTAATAAGTAGCAGAGCTCTCAGTATGGATGTGTGATGAAATGACTGATTAGTGTTCATATAATTAATTATTTTCAATGTACATTGTTTTATTTTAAAATCTTGTAGAATGAAGTGAGCCTATTAGGATGGTTGTGATGAACCTATCACTTTTGATTAAGTTAACCCCGCTGATTGATTCTTTTATGCTCATATTTTTATGATGTTTTTCTTCAGCTTTTTATATTGATGCTTTTATCTTGAAGCACTTTGATATTTGTTTCAAATTTAAAGTGTATAACAAATAAAATATATTATTATATGCCACCTCAGTGCTCGATGCCACTAAATCCAACACACTTCTACTAAATTTGGTTTGTTTACTGTAATTGACAGTGCAGCAACATCTGGCTTTCTGAAACCTGACTTCTAATGCTATTAAAACATATTAAACCTTAACCCATGGCTTGTGTTCTTCTTTTCTTTTAAGATCTTATTTCAATATGGTGTGTACACTAAGGACCAGGGTTATTAATGTTAATGAAAGCCGAGACTAAAGTTAAAATGAACAAAGCAAAATTAACTAAAACTCAGCTGAACTGCAGATAAAATCAACTTTTTAAACTAATTAAAACTAAGTCTAAATCTAAATAAAAACTAAAACCAAACTGAATTTGAAAAACTAAATAAAAATATAAAACAATGATAACCCTATAATGGACCAGGCGATGTGGTTTAAGTCTGTGCAAAAAAACAAAAAACAAAGAGAACAAAAAACCTCTCAATCAAATCTCTAAGGCTGAATTAATGTACTGTATAATTACTTTAAGACAGACATCATAATAGAGGACCCTGTACCAAAATAAAGAAGAAACACCTGGTGGTTTCATTTCTGTATCAGTATCAGTTTTGAAAGGAACTGGAAATGAAGATGATGTACATGTCAAGATCCAGACCTGGAGAATTAAAGTTAAATTATGCAGAACCCTTACAACATTATGTAATACATGCATGGCTATTAATTTATGTTTTCTGGATGACCTAACCCATTCTTATGCATTAAACTGATATGTCATTGGACACATTGTTTTTTGAGTCATACTGTAGGCTCCACCCATGAGATAAACCCAGAGATGGACCCATTCCAGAAGTCAAACACTTTGCAGAACTCTTCTCTTTGGACAGCTGTTATTTTTTCCTCAAGACTTCTCCTTACTCTTTAACTATGTAGTATGTATTGTGCAAAGATGTTTCCCTTACACTTGTCTGATGAGGGAAAGTTAAGTTTGAATTGTACATGTACTTTGTAACATCTCACAGTATGAGCACTTTCTGTTCCCTTCTTTCTGTCCCATCCCAGTCTTATATCCTGTTTACACCTGTTAAAAAAGCAGAATTAAGAAATCCAGGATAACTGAGGAAATGACACTTGACCAAGTCTCATCACATTGGCTGAGATTTTGAGGATGCACGACTTTGTCAAGCCTAAACATTGTTATATCTGCTGTAATTAGACATCTAGTGAGAAAAAGCCTGATAGACAATAAAAGAGACACTGAATGTGCAAATAGTGCAAACCTATATTAATAATGACTGCTCCATATTTCCACAATGAACAGTTGAAAAACAACACACTATACACAAATATCCCTCTATCTCTTGGACACTCTTTATCTCTCTTTCGGTGTGTGCCTGTTCTTTTTGATCAGAGTATAGGCTTGTCACATCCTGTAATTTTATTTTGAAAGTTTTTTTTTCCATGTGCATGTGTTTTCCTGCCTTTGTTGATGTTTCAACCATGTCTTGTTGTAATCACTCCATATGTGTATATGTAGGTTTGGTTTTCTGTTCATTCTTCAGCTTGTGTTGTGTTAGCTGTGGTTTTGTTTTTGCTTTCTGACTCCTTGATTTTCCCATGTCTTGGTTTTTGTTTCATTTTTTGTGTATTAAACTAAGTCACCTCCTGCAATCGGGTCCTACTTCCTAACAACATTTGTGACACATACAGGTATACAGGTATTTTCATTTCTTTGTTGTGTCACATCAAACACACAATGGCTTTCACTGCACTTCTTTTTGCTGTTTCTGTGATGTATCCATTGGACACACAAGGTAAAACAAATATTTGTCTTTAAATATTTTCTGATGTTGGTTGATTTTGTTTTCAAATTTTGAATTATATTTTAGTGATATGCTAGGAAACCACAATTGAACATTAATGAAAACTTTAGATGCTGAGATGGTTTGTTTTTTTTTTGTAACATATAGAAAGTATGATTGCGATCTCCTCAGAAATCATGTATGTGCACTGAGCAGTCTTTCAAAGGTTCAGACATAGTTAACATCAGCAAACTCACCTTCCAGATTGGTAAATCACAATGCCTGTGCTAAATAACATACTTACATTTTCCCATCCACTAAATGTGCATGTCTTGCACATTTTAAAGACTTGTGATGTGAAGTTACAGTTACAGTTTGTCTGTTCATGTTTTTACACACCTTTAGTAAATCAGGCCCATGGCCTCAGCTTTTTGCCTTTTATTCCTAAGGCACTGTAACTAAATGGACTCACCATCCAGAATAAATAATTTCTGGTGCAGTTTGTGGTTGCATGATAATGATCACAATGTAGTAGAGCATGCTGTATTTTCTGAAGGGTGAATATGTAGGGGAAGGTTGGGTAAGTTGAGTCATTTTTTACTTGCATTTACAGTAATTTGAGGATGTCTCCTTTTAATGGAAATTACTGATGCAGAAAAGCATTTGTCAGTTGAGAAGTAACAAAAACAAATATTTTTGTATTAACACACAAAGATCAGCTATAGAATAGAAGAGGAAGTTCAGGGTAGTCACCAAACCACAAAGGCAAGTCATGGGAACAACAGAAAAAGGGTAGTACAGTATATAAAAGGGAGAACTAAAAAGTGGTCATATGGCTCAACCTATTGTTTGTTGAGCCATGTGACCACTGTGCTTTATAAATAAAGCTGCCTTGCCCCAGCTTAGGGTAAATTTATGACAATTCTCATACATCACCTGTTCAGTATTTCAGTGATTCAACTTTCCCAACCTTCAGTGGGGGTAAATAACTGTAGCTACAATAAAAAGAGTAGGAAAAAAAGTTGTTAAACTAATCTTGACCAAAAAGAATAGTTGTAGAAAAGGCCCAAAGTTATAAGTTCTCTATGTTGCTACACGGGTCTTTATGTTCAAATTGCTCTGATTGAGTGTGATTATTAGGGAGAGCCAGCCCACGTGATGGGGGTATTAAATTAAGTGACGTCACACAATTAGAGGAGTGGTGCTCTTAAGCAGCAATTTACAATGGGTGGTGAAACGCTTTAATTAGAGAGCATCTGATATATTCACATTAGCGTTAGCTTTACAGTATAAAATATGAGATTGTAATCATCTTGAATACCTCCTTTGGTTTAATTGTTGATAATTTTTCATTCATATTGTGTCATAAGTGTACTTTAATGTATGGACAGGGGGATATCACTTATTGAGTTGTTTTTTGTTCTTTCTTTATAGAAAACACACACACACAAACACACACACACACACACACACACACACACACACACACACACACACACACACACACACAGGATCACCACTGTACCCTCCAGCTGCATATGAAAGCTGTGTATGTTGCTCCTTAAGAAGAACAAGTAAAGACAGTGAAGTTCAGATCAGCCTATCAGTCATTTATTCCTCCATATTCTGAAGTGGTGTTCTGGCTGGCACTCCTGTGTGAACTCAGTAACCAGCCTTACCTTCTCTCCCCTATACTAGTACAGTACTAATTCTTTTAAGACAAGCTGACTGCATTTGCCTACACAACAATATCAGTGTCTCTTCTTCAATAATGAGTCATAAGGTTAAAGGGGAATTCCCATTTTTTGCAACCTGGACCTTATTTCTAGGGTTAAATATACTCACCCCAGAAAGATTTATGTAATCCACTTCACATTATTTAATCCACTCGAGATCGACGTGTATCCACACAATCTTATAATGGGAGTGCTGGGCCACGGCAGTGCAGCCTCTAAATAAGACATTATCTACCGTGAAACTCGTTCATTTCACCAAAACTTTATCATGAATCACAGTGCTATTCTCCTGTTAGCTAAAAGTTGTGTTGTTATTATCATCGAGGGTTTTTACACTGTAATACAGCCATGACAACAAATGTGTACAGTTGCTTGGATACAAGAGGCGGGACAATTTACTGACTGGTTCAATTATTTCACTCTCCCCTATATATTATTTAATTTTTTTTTAAAACATTTTTTGTGGCACAGATGCCTACATTTGAAAGTAATCAGACAGGAAATATGGGAGAGAGAGAGGGTGAGACACACAGCAAATGACTGCAGGTTGGCTGCAGAGTTCTGTATATGTAGCATGTGCTCTAACCACTGGACTATCATAGCACACCAATGTTATTTAAATTAAGCTAGTGTTGGTACTTTAAATTAAAGTTCATCCTTTGATATTTTGAATATGTAAAATTAGTGATGAAAAGTTCACCTCAAATGCACAATTGCATTGCTCTCATAAAAGTGCTATGAATTCAAGGAGTGTTCAAGGAGTAAAGACAGTGACAGCAATGCTCACTTTGACAAAGCATACAAGTGATTTTAGTGGGGTTTTTTTGTTTTTGTTCTTTTTACAGGGTCCAGTGCTGTGACAACTGTGTTCATACAGAACGGAAAAGACTTACATCTGGATGTTAACAAACCTGTTGTTCTAGGAGAAGATGATGAATTTAGATGGAGATTCAGTAACACTCTCAGTGTAGTGAGATTATTTCCTAATAAAAGAACAAAAATACTTGACAGTTATAAAGGAAGGGTTGAGTTTTCTGTACAAAATCAGTCTTTGCTTTTGAAGAGAGTGCAACACAGCGACAGTGGAGATTACACTGCACTCATAAGTGGAGATATAACCCAACGTCTAACTGAATACAAGGTCATAATTCAAGGTAGGTAAATTTAAATTTCAAATATTGATATACAGCAGTACCCTGTTTTATCACCATTCACACCTACTTTTTGTCCCCTAGATCCAGTGTCTCCAGTTCAGCTGTCAGTGAACTCTGTGTCTAACAGCAGAGAGTCATGTGACCTCACTGTGACCTGCAGTACAGAGGACTCTCTCATCAGCAGCACTTTTAGATGTGACAATCAAACCTGCAACCAGGAGGGAGGAGAGAAGTCAGAGGTTACAAACTCTGGTTCTTCTCTCCATATCTACTTGTTGAATGACACCATCATCTGTAACCATAGCAACCAGGTCAGCTGGACCAGAGACATGAAGGAGATTCAGTATGTCTGCTCTCTAATTGCTGGTGAGACTGAAAGAACACAATAACTCACAATAATGAACAATTTATGCACACTGCTTGTTATTCAGAATCCCAAAGGCCATAGGGAGAAAAATATATAAAAAATTATTTAAAAAAAATATATAAACTGAGATCATGTTTTCCTAGGTTATGTGCTCCAAATGCTATTGTTTGCACGTACATGTGTGCAATGTGTTTTGGTTAATTTGTACATACAGTATAAGTATAAATACTGAGATCACAACAGATCAGCTTTCTCCCTGCAGCTTGAAGTGAAGAGCACCTCTGTATTATACTTTTTGTTGAGTAAATCAGTATGATCAATATGAAATTACTATTTTATTATTTATTAGACATAGTTCTGTTTTTATTTGTACAATTTTCAGGAATTTCCTCAGTGGATTGTTACAAACAGGTGTTATGTTTTGTGTGTTATATGAATAGCTGCTGTAATATAATATCCTGATCTATCTAAATCTGAGAAGACTTCTAAAAAATCACGAGGGGAATTAAATGAATTGATTTAAATAATAGTGTGAAGAAGCTCTAACAACAACATAAGCTTACTGTTTTAAATGTAATAAATACTTTCTTTAGTTAAACTAAATCCTTTACTTCTACTTAAATATATGAATTAATCTCTGTTAAAATCAGTAGAAGTAGGTGCATAGAAACAGCAGTATGTTGGGTGTCTGTATTTGCAGTTATCCCGGATGGACAAATTAATCAAATGTTGGAATGAATCTTGTTCACATGCAATAAAATGTCATGTGTTCGAGGCAGTAAAATATGGATGTAAAAGCTATGACTAGCCTATAGGATTTTTTTTTTAAAGTAATGCAACATTTAAACAATTCTGAACCTTTCTTTGCTTGTCTACAGTTCCTATTCTGGGTATACTAATATGTGTTGGGATTGTGATCACAGTTATCCTACTTACTGTTTGCTGCCTTTACAAGAGACATACAAGTAAGTCTCATTTCTTTTTTGCCTTGTCCTTGGACACCTGATTAAGACCTATCATATTATCTAATATATAATCTAGCTAAACTCAGTCATGAAAAGTTTATCATTTTTAAACCAATCAATAATGTTTTGGGTTTTTTTTTTTGTTTTTTTTTTATATGACAGACCAACAAATAAGAAACGACTGTGAAGAAACAATATATAGCAGTCCTCAGGTAAGTGTTACAATTTTTAACTCTCCCAACCTGCATGTCAAACTGAGGGACAGAATTTCACATCATGTTTAATTTAATATTTAAGACCTGATTTTCAAAAAAAAGTATTATATATACAGTAAATGTATAAGTTTAAGTAACAGAAATGAAACCTTCCTTTGCCAAACATTTTATCGTAATGATTCAAGAGGCTATATAATTGACCTCCATCTACAAGGGTCTGCTTCAACCAGTCTGCTGTGGCGCTGCTTGCTGAAACTTTCTGTGAACTGAATTACTGTGATTTATTTCTAGGATCTCAACCTCAGCCAGATTCCTGTTCAGAAAACCACAGAAGATGCTTCAGGTCTTTCTCATAACTCCACCTATGCTTTGGTAGGATTTCCAGCTGCACCTGCACCCCCAAGCCGGAGACCACTGATCTAGTGGATGTGTGATTAATGACTGAATGATGTTTATGTAATCTGTTTATTTTTTTAACATAGCCTGCAGTATTTGATGTCACAATGTTGAAGAATGAATGAGTGGTTGTAATGAACTCATGATTTTTAATTAACCTTGCTGATTTATGCTCATATTTCATCATGTTTCAATTTGCCTTTTTATGTGTTAATCTGTTTTATATGAATGTTTTTACCTTGTAGCAATTTCAGATTTATTTCAAATGTGTAGCCACTAAATCTGACACACTTGTACTTATAATAAACAAAATATTAAAGTAAGTCCCTAAAATAAGATGTTATTTTAAATGTGCAAATAAATATCAAAGTGATTTGTGTTTTTGCCCAATTTTCAAAAGAATCTGACCTTTTTGGTATCGTTATATTCTCCTTGTATAAATGTGGGTGTCGTCCAGGTTGGTAGTTTAGGGTTAGGGTTAAATTGCCAGTTAAATTTGAGTTGTTTGAGAACAGTTTGTTTTTTTATATTGTACAGTTACCTGAACATGATCGGTGGATGAAGAAAAATGGATGAATGGAAAAAATAATAAAAATAGATTTTTATTTAACTAAAGCGATTTAGTGTTTTTGTTTTTCTTTCTCCTTCATCTGAGTTTAGTGTATTTTATGTTATCATTATTTTGATGTGACATCAACATTGCATTATTCTGGAGAGAAATCTGTCCCACAGTACTGAAGGGAGAATAAACTCTCTGTCGCTCTTTATGATCATTTATAATATAAGGTCCTACACAATATGAAATGATGTGAGATATTTGTTTGCATTATTTTATATTATATTATTCATTTTTATATTATTTGTTTAGATCAGCATATACACTTAAACACATATTAGGGACAAAATGTTCATCACATTGTCACTGAGTCCAGTGTGAAAACAAGAAATTACATAACTTGTGCTTTCATGTGGCTTTTTTGAATAATAATAATAATAATAATAATAATAATAATAATAATAATAATAATAATAATAATAATAATAATAATAATAATAATAATAATAATAATAATAATAATAATGAGCCCTGGGGACAAATTCTTTAGTTAGAAGCTTCATTAAATTAAATATTTGCATTTCTATTCTGGTGTAATAAATCTTTAAAAGCCAATGAAGTGAATAGAAAATGGGTGTCATATGAAAAACCTCCTTCTGTTACTTTGTGAGGCATCAATATGAATTTAGTTTTTGTTTATTTATTTGGCAGAACAAGACTATTAGTTTTCACGTGTCTCCTTTGGGTTGAGAAATGACTTAATTTCAATTGAGTTTATGTTGTGGTCAAATTTAAGTTCAAAGAAGAAGGAGCAGACTGACCAGACAAAATGGTTTTAATAAAAGTGCAAACTAACATCAGGAACAAATATCTGCAGTTGCATTGATTTGAAAGAAGA
>JANJYP010027923.1:0-15382 GCA_024605115.1 Rastrelliger brachysoma | reverse complement strand
ATTTTATGTTTTATATAACGTGCACATACTGTATACACTGTTTCATCCAAAGTGGCATATGCATGAAAGTTAATGCAACAATCAAGGATGTAGTCAGGTGAAAATAACTTAAGTATGTACTTACAAGTACACAAAAATATAGACATTGACTACTTAATTTATCTAATGTGCATATACTTACAAATACACACATTGCCAGGTATATGATATCAAACACACCAGCACTCCACCCACACAAGCTTTCTGTGCTCTGTTCGCATGTGCCTAATAACGGGTAAGTATTGTCTGCCTCCCTGTCTCTCCTTCCTCTCTTATAAACTCAGCACTGTTACATACCTATGACTCACTCTCCCCTCTCCGTCTACTTCATTGTTTTTGTTTCATAACTGTCTCTCTCCAGTGGTACCTTCTCTTCATTTTTTTTCTTATACTCAAACAATCCTCTTTTTTAATTTTGTCATTGTTTTCTGTCCTCCACAGCTCTTCACTTTTCATCTTCATTTTCACCACTACAGGTCAGCTTCCTCACTCTGTCCCCTACTCTGTTCCTTCCTTCAGCCCTTCCTACACAGTCTCCTCATTTTGTTAAAAAACTTATTAATCCCCTGTTTTTCTTCTTTGGTCCCTCCTCCCCCTTGCATTTCCCGTCTCCTTCTGCTGCTTGTATTTGTGGCCAGACATCCTTCTGTTTCGCTTTTTCTCTCTTTGCTCTCCAACTCTTCCCTTCACTGCCAGCCCCATCCATCCCAGCCCTCCATGTCTTTCTTTCTCTCCCAGAAGACAATACTTCTTAGGCAGATCCCCTGGATACTTTAGCCATGGGATTAGGGGCCCTCCACTGGGAGAAGATGTAGAAGTAACCATGGAGGTGGCCCCTGGGGCTTATCACCACCCTAGTATTTATTTTGGTTGTTAAAAGGTGAATGCACATGCAGGGATGGTCTTGGGACTACACTAGGGGATAATCTGATCACAGTTGATGCTCTCTTGGCCCCTCCTTTTAGCTCTCTTCTATGCACCCAACTGACCCCAAGCAACCATGGATGGACACTGGTCCCTGTCAGCCTAGTGCCATGTCCCTTATAAAAAAAATGAGGGCCTCACATGGGCCTTGTGAGGCTTTGGGTGATAGACCCACAAACAGAAGGCAGTCATTTAGGAGCAGGAGTGCTAGGGTACAAGTGAGGAGGGCATGGCCATTCAGACAAGAGGGAAATGATGGGGGATGGAGAAAAGGATAATCTTTGGTGCTGTGTAAGTCTGCCCAAAGAACAAATTTAACATAGAGACTAAATACATTCAAAGCACAACTTAAGAGCCCTGGGAGAACCAAGACACCATCTCATGAGAACACAAGTGTAGAGTAAGCTCAACAATATTCCATAGCACAACACATCTACATATGACATTAAATTTATATGGCAAAAATACTGAAAAGTATCTCAAACAAGGCACGCTATAGCTTATGATAACTACTATGAATTATTCTGTATATACATCAGCTGAAACTGTCTATACAAAAAGAAGGGAAAAAAGAATATATGCAGTCCTGATTGCTTCATTGGCCTAGTTACTGTTGTTGCTGTGGGCTGTAGCAGAGGTGGGTTGGAAGCAGTGGGCAGCTAGAATACGGAAGGTTCAACACTTTGAATACACACTGCCTCGCTATTGCTATTTGCAGCGGCGTTAGTACATAGCATGATGTGGGCGTGTGAAAAAGGTCCCTTTCTAAGCTCATTCAGAAGAATGTCTTCTTTCTCTATCCCTGTTCAAAAGGAAAATATGCAACATACTCCTACATAAAAACAAGAAATTGATCACTATTTCTTAAGTAAAGAAACTATTCTTTTGTGTCTTTTTTAGCAGTGCCCACAAATTCAATATTGATCTTTGACAGGTAGTCATCAGAATCCAGTGTTGTACCTACCAGCCTGATTTGTAGTGATGTTCACTGCTGAAAATTGAGGTGTATAGGGGCTCTTGTTGGAAACACCGTTGACTGCCTGAATCTCAAAGCTGTACTGTGTGTGGGCTTGAAGGTTACGGACAGCAACACGCCGCTGGGTCAGGCCCAGGTGACGTGGTGAGATTTCTACATTGTCATCACACCGTGAGCACATTCCCCGTTCAGGCAGGCACTTTTTACAGATGACATTGTAGAAGATGTCGTCACGGCCACCCAAGTCACGTGGGTCACTCCATTCCAGCACAAGTGAAGTTTCATTCACAATGGAGATAACACTGCGTGGTGCAGAGGGAACCGCTGCAAAAGAGAGGAAATACACAGATGAAATGAGGAAAATAGGTCTGAAATGAGAATGAATTTTAATTGTACAATAGTAAAAGTAATTTGTCTGGGTAACGATGCAGATACATACTAACAATAGACAGATATCCATATTGCAAAGTACAGTTTACACAGGATTACAATACATAAACCAAAAATGTTCCTTGTGCTGTGGTATTCCTATATATTTTCACACATTCTTCTTTTGTCTTTCACATAACAAGAGACTCTTCCAATAGTTCTTCAGAAAAAATCAAATCAAATTTTATTTATATAGCACTTTTCATACATATAAAATGTAGCACAAAGTGCTTCACAAAAATAAAAAGCATAAGCCTAAAACAAGCAAAATAAAATACAAAATATAATAATAAAAATATATATAAAAAAGAGGACAGGAGTTCAAATTTGAATTGCATGCTCACTCCAGTGTGTGTGCGTGTGTGTGAAGCACTGGGGGGGGACAAGTGCAAGACAAGCTATTGGCACAGGCTTGGCAATTCTTATCCAATTACTGCGGCCTTATCTCTCACTGTGCTGTGGGAGAATCAGACCCACCCCACCAACAGAAAAAAGCATATTTCTCTCTTTTCACCAGTGAATGAATTAGCTCCTACATGGGCATGCTTGTTTTTACTGAAGGCATTGCACTACCAGAAAAAATCCTCCACTTTCTGTCTATGTAGAGGTGGCAGCATTGAGAATAGATAGACTGCATTGGGAGGTGTATGGAGGAGGTGTTGGATGATAAAGTTTTGGATAACGTTGGGAAAGCAAGCAGAATTGTTTGCTGTCTGTGTGCCGGGTGGGAAAGCGCTCCTGAGAACTGATAAATGTGAATGAGGTCACAATTCAGAGAGGGAGAATGTTTACATGCAGGATTAACATTTTATGGATATCATTAGGCCCACATTTGATTAGTCTGTATATTGACTAGAGAACAAGAACACACAGTAATTGTCTTGTTTTTTTAATTAAGTGGTTTAATAGCACTATATTTCATGACTTTGGAAGATGAGGATGCGATTTCAATCAAATAAAAGCTGTCTTCACTTACTTGTGCAGGGGGAATCAGGAGAGTCTGTGTCTGAGCGGTAGAAACTATTTCGACAGGAGCAAACGCTGGCTGCTCCTGAGCTGGCACGGCTATTGGCTGGGCAGGGCAAACAGAAGCTGTCTCCTTGCTTGGATTTGAAGGTGCCAGGTTTGCAAGCTGATGGGAATAGAGAGAAAGATGTTAACATAAAGGAGTGAGTGACAACTTAAGATACTAAAATTAATGGTTTAGAAAGTAGCTATGAAGCAGCTGAAGGACGGATACAATAATATTCAATGAAAGAGTTGTGAGTCACATGAAGACTACTCTGATTCTGGAATGAAAGTACTTGTCTTGCTAATAATTTTACTCTCACCAATTCCTAGCTATAGCATGGAACATAATGCAATGTCTTAAATATATTGGATTTCATCATATCATGTTTAAATCATATTATGAACATTTGAAATGCTGTTCTAGCTCAACTGTAAAATTACATCTTGTATGATGTAATTAGCAGGTGTTTATTAATGTAAATGTATCTGTAATGTAGCTGTATCATGGTATTGTGGTATACTTTTAAATCCTGAACGTACAGTTTTCAATATTGACAAAACCGATTCCAAGGAAGCTCAAACTTAATGAGAAGCAATTGAAGTCAGCATGCAATGCCCCCTCTGACCACAAGGAAAGTCACAACAGGAGAGTGGCACTGTCCATATTTTCACTTGTTGGCTCTGCAGGAAGTGAAGACCACAGAGTAACCCGTAGCTTCTAACTTAGCTGAAAAGTTTAGCCAAAATATAAGTTATGTGATCTTGTTCTATTTGTGATGAATGAAACTTGCCAGCCTTTTCTATGTTTGAGCTGATATTAATCTTGTAGCATTCACTTACTTTGTTCCTGACATTAATCATTTAGTCTCTGCTGCTGTACAGAGACACAGTGTCAGTTGGTTGCTCTCTGAAGTTTTGCCTTCATATTTGGACTAATATTCATTGTATACTGTGTGCACCATCATATTAGTCTATAATACTTTGTGAAGATATCAGGAATGTATGCAAAAAAATAGATGCTGCTCAAGCACAACATGCACATGATTTGTTCTTTCGTCCGCTCAAACCCTCAGCTCTCTGTATGCCTCACTTATGAAGAGTGCATCTTTGGCAAAGTTTGTTTGAAAGAGTTTTTTTTCTTTTTGAGCTGTTTGCATAAATCCATACACAAAAAGTCTGTCAACCCAAATTGCATACATGACCCTTACAACCAATAAATACTTTCACATCTTATGTAAAATGCATAGACAGAGAATCAGAATGGCACATATACCACATGCTGCTGTGTACACAAACATGGGTCTGTAAGGATGCACGCACATCATTCTGGCCTCGAGTCACTTTGGTGTACTGATGGCTAAGAGGCTTTCCTCTTAGCAAAGTAAGTCTGCGTTTCTCTATCTTTCATGCCACTTCAATTTACTGAAACAAATTTAAAATAAACTATGTTCAACACAGTTCAAAACAACAAAACCGCTTATAGGTGAACCATAGTTCATTAGATTTAAAAAAAAAAAAAAAAAACACCAGCAACAACTGTAAAGGTCCAATCTCCATTTATAGCATTTATAGCTTGGAAGCTTATAACTCAGGTGATAAGTTGCAGACGTAAAGGGAAACACTGAGAGCGGCACTGTGATCCAGAACACTTTGGCAGGCTCCATATCTTTGATAAACTGTCTCATTAAAAGATGAATGAGTTTGCTGTGGTGCTTAATAAAAAAGACGAGAGCAGGTAAGAGAGGCTAAGTTTACAGGGGCCAGTTGATTAGCCGACCCACTAGCGCATTCGCTTGTCAATGTCAAGGACACACTGATACGTTTGTCCCCATGAATGATAATAACCACCATAGATTCTGAATTTGTTTTTCTGCTCTCTTGGAAGCAACCAAGATTGGAGGTCAAATCTCCAGCCAACCACTTTCTACTCCTGCTATTTTCCTGTTTTTTAAAGTTCAATATTAGCATATAACCACTAGTCGTGTTCGTTGTGTACATTAGCACTGAGTGTATTTGTTCTTACACCATTAATCAGAGCCAGCCACACCACTAGCTAACAGGAAATACTCCTTGATTAACAGATAAAACATGACATTGAGTTTTACCAGGTGTGAAAACAATTTTGATTTGATATGATCCATGCAAATTCATTTAAGTTCATCCAACACAAAGTAAACTACAAACAATTTCTCAACTCACAAGGGATGAGAGTATTGGTTTTTGAACATGTTAGCCTAATGAAGGAGCATTCCCATTAATAGAGGCATTTTTGCCATGGAAGGGTTGAAAGTGCTGATCAATCACTTTCAGTGAGTAAAGGGGTCATCCTCTTTCTTTCATCCGATTTCCCAGTAGACTCTAGAGTAACCACTAAAGAATGAGGAAGAAAGAGAGACAAGGGGGTAGAAAAACGGGAGGGAGAGGTGGAAGAGGTGGAGGCATAGAAAATGCTAATCCTGCAGGCGCTTTTTTCCCCTCTTCCCCATTCCCCTGTGTCTTATCCTCTCATGCAGAACATAGAGCTTAAGGAACTGATTAAAATGTATGCTTAAATTGGAAAGTGTGAAGCATGAAGAAAAAAAGTAAAGAATATTGTGGGCGGAAAATATGCAGCAAACGAGTGGAAAGGCAAAAAAAAAGGGTCATCGATAAATATTAATGGGGACATCTTTACTCTATCTCTGGTGGGGTATTAATGAGAGCTATGGCCTTCAGATTAGGAAGCAGTGCAACAAAGAGCGGTAGGGGCTAATATAGAAAAGTTGGGGAGAAGAACTACAATGATGCTGGAAGAGATAGGGTATGTTGGAACGAGGACAGAAAAACATAAAGAAGAGTGTGTTACAGGAGCATCAGAAACCAGCAAAATGTGGGAGACGTGGGAGAGGATGTTGGACCTTGTTTGCAATGAATCTTGATTAGACAAAGTTTTATCACGGCCCAGTCACCACTGTTTAACCTTTAGCTGCCAAGGACAAACAAAGCATTTTTCAAATACACCATGCCTGAAATTTACTATACTAGGCATAGTATACCAGAAGCGACAAATTCATATAGGTATTGAACAAAAGACCTTTTTAGTTTAATCGCTATCAGCTATAAGAAGAATGAACCACTGAACCCAGGCAGCAAGAATGGCATGCAAAATATTCACAGATTGTATGCAGACAGGCAAGCTGCAATCAACCCTGCTCATCAATAACCTTGCTAGCCCCCTTCCCTTTCAACTGGCTCCATTTGATCTATGCAACCTAAGCCTAATTTTATGCCCCCATACCCCTCATCACACACACTTTCCATTTATCCTGGCTTCTCCTCCGGCTGTCACCTGTACTCCATTTTAGCTGGGACCTTGCTGTTTAAATTCACCTTGCCCTAAACCTCTGTGAACCTGTCTTGTTTTCCATCAGACCTGAAACCATCATAGGACCTCCCAGCTCTCATAAACAGACACCCTCCCTTACATTTCCATTTATTTAGCAACCATCTGCCAAGCAAAACTGAGGTCAGAGGAGTGAACAGAAGCCTGCTGACAGTGTCATCTAGTGTATATTATTCTGTCTTGTAGTCATTGGATTAATGTGTCAAAAGATACGAGGCAAATAAATGGCTCATAATAATATGGCAGCTGGCCAGTCTAGTGATAGTGGCTGTAACCTGTAACCAAAACAATACAGATTCAATCTTTGCAGCAATCTGTGTGTCCACAACAGTCATGTGTCTTGATGAAGTGTCCTCCAGCAACACCTTGACCCCTTGCTACTCGGTCATTGTAATTCACTCTGCAGACATATATCAGGTAATATGTCTCTAAAATGTAAATGTAGTTTTTCTCATATGTAATGTGATAAATTATTGATTGACATAGAGAAGTTCCCCCAACCTCACCGTCTTCCAGACAGGTAAACTTGTAATATGCTAAAACAAACAGCATACTGTTGTGTAGATTTTGTAGAGATTCATTGACAGCTGCCTGTCTGACAACATAAGACTTAAACATTTAGTACCCCGTTTGTAGTATGCCTCTCTAAACCTTTGATTAATCCAGCATCACAAACATTAAATAACAAACTAAAATGTCTGTTATGAAAACAATTACCTTGACACTGAGTATTCTTCATGGCTGGTTCAAAACCGGCCGAGCAGGTGCAGGCTCCCACGGGAACCATCCACTCCCCATCTCCATTGCAATAAAGCTTTAGTGGCACCGACACCTCCAGGGCATTGGGGACACAAGTTCCTGGTGCAATGACCAAGGACGTTGCTTCAGCCCCAGTTGCTGTCTCTGGGAAAACTGCAAAGTTGGCGATGGTGGTGGAGCACTTCTTATAAAACACCCTCACTGAGATGAGTGACATGCAAGCACCAAGGTCCTGGAAGGCCAAATAGAACCCAGCTTTGGAC
Organism: Rastrelliger brachysoma; assembly: GCA_024605115.1. NCBI lineage: Eukaryota > Metazoa > Chordata > Actinopteri > Scombriformes > Scombridae > Rastrelliger > Rastrelliger brachysoma. The sequence continues at coordinate 7,599 of JANJYP010027923.1, read as the reverse complement.
AGCGGCCCGAAACTTCTGACTTTTGTGTTTACTCGTCCAGATTCAAGCATGGAAAAGCTCTCATCTGGAGCAATAGTGTCCACCTTTACATAAGGATTCTCCATCCAAAAAGGACTAGTGGCTGTTGCTGAGTCTGAGTCAGACTCATAGTAGAAGAGGTTGAAGGTCTCTTTGCAGGAACCTGGGATGTTAGGAATGCTGTTGCAGTCACGCACTGTGAATTTCATCTCCACATATACACGTAGCACATCCTTTCGTGGGATGAAGTCACTGCGAAGCCAGTTATTCTGATTAAGCTCACGTACATTACAGACTTGGTAAGTCCGGATGGGATTCATGGCATCATCGTAGCCACTCACTTCTTCCCACTACAAAGAAAGAAGAAGAGAAACATAAACAATTTAGAGACAGTACATGTTTGTTGATATACTTGATAAATACTCAGACAATTTGGGAGGTACTGAGACTGATTTCTGGAAAGTAATTTCCCTCAATCTTGATGCATCTTCTATTAAAACTTAAAGAGTTACATTTAGTCATATTGCATTATAAAGCTGGAATGAAAATACCAGGGCAGAGGCTGGACCTGGAGAGACAGACCTCTCAAGTATTTTCAGTTATATTCCCTTGACTTTGTCATGCTATGCCTTTCATCTCAGGTTAGTGTAGCACAGAAAAAACTGGGGACAATTCATCACAATTACAGGAACCTGTCACCTCCTCAACACAGAGCCACCACAGCATGCTTACCTCATATCTGTTTGGAAATAACAGCCACATTACTTCACAACCAATTATGCTTCAATTATCGAGTAATGATCACAGCGTCCTCTAAATAAAGACGAGGAAAAGGCGCCGGTTAACCTTCATGCTTTTCTGTTTTTACACACTTCTACATCTATCAAAGCTACTACAGCACCCAGGGGGTAAATTACTGAGGATAAAATTGGATTAAATTTTCTAAACTTTGATTACCAGCTTCATTAAATGAGTGCAAGCAAACTAGACTGTAAAAGCTTTAGTATGAGACACTGTAATCTAATGCATTTTTCAATCTTGAATGAGGACACCACAATTAAATCATCTCACTTCAAATAGAGATTCTTATGTGTATAGTATGCCTCTCTGTGTGTGTGTTGGGGGATCTGCTCTCCTTTTCAATCAAACAGAGTGCATTTATTTTTTCAAGCTAAGCCAAGGCCGAGCAAGTTTATTTGCATGGCGTCTTTCGAATACAAGGGCAATTCAAAGTGTTTTGCATAAGGCTAAGGCTAAAATTGTGATCATAAGAGATTGGGAACAACTCTGCGTGTATAATTCACAAGGCTGTCAATGGACTTGCTATCTGAATCCACTGAGATTGAGCCTGTGACCTTCTGACAGGATGGGCTTTTTAGTCACTCAACCGCCATGCCATCCTCAAAGAATGAAAAACTCTTAAATGCCAAGAATCATCTATAACAAAATGAATGTCTGTGGTTGCCCTTTAAGGACAGAAGTTTGCCTAAGAACATTTGAAATTCTGGAAAGGCACCAATTTCTTCTCCAGAGCCAGTTGTTTCCATCTGAGTATCTTAATTAAGGCTGTGATATGGATGTGATGCAGACAAGGCTATTCATCAAAGACCCTGGAGGCTATGAGGAAGAAGGAGAATGGGCATAGCTCGGCCATGGCTTTAAACGATGGCCTGACAAGAGGCAAGGAGAAGAAGGAAGCAACCAGAGGGAATTGATAATCACTTTCCAGATCAATGGGATAGCTAAAAGCATGAAGTGTCAATGGCTATTTAGTTCAGTGTAATAAATCACCCACTGTAAAAGAGTGATACAGCCAAGTGTTTGTGGGTGTGTGTGTGTGTTTGCACTTGGTCTGTGTGTTTGTGCAAATGTATGCATATGTGTCTGCATTTGTGTTAAGAGAGAGGTCATCCCCGTGAGAAACACACCAGTGGCCAAACACTTTCAGCACCTGCTTAACAAGCCTGAATGAATTAAGTAGGTCATGTGAAAAAAAAGTTTTTTGGCATTGATTTTGAACAAGATCAATTGTTATGTAAGATTTGTAACCCAATCCGTTTTGCCTTTGTCCTCTCCAATCAAAGTTTTAAATTTTTCTTTCAGATGTCAATGGACAATGCATTGGTGACTAGAAGAAATATATTCACTGGAAGAAATATTTCACAATATTTTGGTGAAGGTATGTCTATCAGAAACACACTGTGGATAGAGATACAATATATCTTAGATTGTGCAAAAATGAGAGTTTTAAGAAGTTCCTATAAAAATGTTAATAGATTCTTGTCATGTCAGTACTATTGTAACTTGAATTATTTCAAACTAAATATAGCAGCTTTCTATGTGGAAACTATAAACTTTCATCCTAGATTGTGAAACTTTAATACAAATATTTTCAAAGGTTTTTGGTGAACTACCCTTTTAAATATCAGTAACTTTGATGCCTACTTACTGTAGATAAGCTTGTATTAGTTTAAACGATATAGTATGTATTTATTATGATTAATTTGTTGTTGTTAATGTGAATAAGCTCCAGGGTTAATTTTGAAGATATGTTTGCTTGTTTATGGCATGTTTTGGCATGCTACAGCAGAAAGTGATATACTAGCTATAGCTTTTGGTATATTGCTAATATTGTCCTTCCATGTTATTTCAGATCTCAGGAGAGCTCTGCTATGAAGCGGAATTCCCCCTTCATCTGCCATCTGTTTTGGAGAATAAATGATACAGNACACACACACACACACACACACACACACACACACACACACACACACACACACACACACACACACACACACACACACACACACAAACACATCCAATACAGCGAGGCATACATACACACAGACATGCATGATGCACAGATGCTATAGGCAACACAGACAGGGGTAGTTTGTGAAGATTATAAATCCGCATACCAAAATGCAGGTAATAAAAGAATGAAGTGAAAGAAAACATGTACATACACGTACACACACACAACTTGGTATCAGCAGACACTACCTCGCACATATAAATATTTAAAAGTGTTCACTCCCACGTAAATGGCTTTCGCACCTAGCTTTTACACCAAGCTTGGTGCCATTAATAGTGACGCCTTTATGTCTCTCATTCACAATCACAAATGGACACATCTTATATTTTGTCTGTGTAGCTTTTTGTATCTGACTGAGTGTTGTGCAACAATGTGAAACAAGACAGAGATGCTGTGACTCAGATTTGGCTGGACAGCATCCCTGGGAGTGTGTAGTCTGTTTGTCAATGGGTCTATTTCTAAGTTTTTTTTTTTTTTTTTTCGCTTACATGCTGTCTGGATTTTACTTAATCTTAGTCTCTCTGTACCACCCACCCCCCACTTTGCAGCTCCCTCAGTATATTACTTTGTTTGTCCTCTCAGTCACTGTGCCGACTCTTAAGTGCTCATCTCCCGTAACAAAAACAGGCTGCGACGTTCCCATTGCAAGACCACAAAAGTATACAAATAAACACACATACAACGCATTATGCATAAAGACACAAGCAAGACAACAGTGAAGATTGATTTTTGTGTGTCTGTATGTAAGAGAAAAATAAAAGGATGGAAAATATAAAGAGGAAACAATAACTTAGTGACATGCACTGTCTGTGCCACATTCTACTGCAAAACAAAAACAAAGAAGGCAGGGGAGAAATTTACGGTATCTCCAGTCTTTCTTAGTAATGTGGGAAATCTGGAGTGCAAAATGCTCTCCACTGTATGTATCTCTTGAAAAGGAGCATATGTTGTGGGTTTGGTTAGAAAAGTAATGGGAAGTTTTTTTTTAGATTCTTATGCCATTTTGCATAGGACCAGTGGGAGAATTGCTGCCACATTGCAGCTTGATGAGAGGGAGGGGGGCAAGAGAATTGGAAAGGAAGATGGACGGATGGGGACAAATAAGGCTGTCAGTGGGTTTGCCTTACTGATTGCTTCAACTTAGCTGAGGTGATCAGTAAGTCTGGCTTCATTGGTGCTTACTTACTTGGAAGTAAAAGAAGGGAAGAATAATGAGGGTGGGTAACTTTGAACAGCTGGCGTGGAATTTCTGCCAGTGTGTTGGGGTACAAACAAAATATATAAAATGGGGGCCCACTTTCAAAACACAAGGGCTGAGTCAGGGGCCCACACAAAGCCGAGGGGAAGGAGTGTTGGCAGTCTTTGAAGTATAGCTGAGGAGGGGTCAAGATTTTTTTTGCTCCTCTTTAGCCCATTGTAGAGACCACACGGAAAAGCAAGATGAGCCTGTTACTGGCACTATGTGTGTGGTAGTTTTGGAAGCCTAGGTAAATGCCAAGAGATATTTCAGTGTTAAGAGATTAGCTAATGAGGGAAACTGATGTTTTTTCACATGCTTTAAGTGCACTGTAGCGAAGTGACTGGACGGGTCAGTGAAATTGGATTGCAGTGTATCTTTTTCTGCTCACTAAAAAGCGCATCCTGTTGAATGCTAAAATATATCCTGTTGAGTGGTTTGCTGATAAAGGCTTGTAAGACTGTTCAATTTCAAAGGCATGCAGAGAAACTGCATGTAGAGGCACAATTCTTCACACACACTTAACACAGAATATACCCACTAAATACCAACAATGTATTTAATTAATCAGTTTTACCCTTCATAAACACATATACACAGACACTGCACAGTAAACTCACCCCTGTCTCAGGATGCGCAGTCCAGGCTAATTCTGTCGTGGCCCACTTTGTGTCCATCAACGTCTCTGTAAACAGAAACAGAAAGAAACAAACCAGATCAGACAAAAAGGAACAAAAAGAAAGGAGATTAATAAAACTTTCAATTATTTTTTTTTTCCAGCAATGTCCATGGACAAGATAAGATTGCTGCTTTGACCATAGGTTCTCTCAGATAACAGGGTAAGTCACAGCTTAGAGAAATATTAGAATCAGTTAGACAAAGAGGTTATGTGTGTGTGGACATGACCTGCAGACAGCAGGAGAGTATGACAGAGATCTCGGTGGGTGATCAGTGAAGTATTGTGACATTTTATTGCAGTTCCTTGTCTAACTAATTAGCGTCAATTAGACATTTGCTTTTATACAGGGGAAAGGAAACAAAAGTGAGTCTCACTAAGAAACAGTTCCACTTCCCACAGAGCACTGCGACAAGCAAATTCACACACATACACACACATACACACACACACACACACACACACACACACACACACACACACACACACACACACACACACACACACACACACACACACACATATACTCACATATACAGTGAGTAAAAGGTTGTAAAACTCCACAAGATATATAACCCAACAGAAGGCTTGAATGAACAAGGGGGCAATAAAGTAAGGTGTCACAAAAGAGGAGTTCTTGACCGGAACAGGGGTCAGTATGCTTGAAATGGTTTCACTTTCTGTCAATGCTTGAAAATGTACAGACTTTTAAACTAATATTTTAGCACTCACAGATGAACATGCATTATCTACACACAAAATGGTGGACAGGGATCACTCCTGCAAATCCCTTCTCTCCTCTCCACTTTCCACACTCTTGTTTCTACTGGCAAAGATGCAGGCTTTGTGAGAGGAGGGAAGGAAGACTATAAATGTCGAGTCTTTTACTACCTGGCACTCAAGGCGCAGTATGCAGCAACCGTTATTATCTCAACCGCTGCGCTGTTCTACAAGATAGTAAAAGATGATGAAACAGCACCGAACTCTCACTGTCCATGGTCATGGAAGGTGTGGGATGATTTGTTTTTCCTGTCTCTTTCTTTTCGTTTTCCTCAGTTGCAGAGGATGAACCTGAAGTCTCTCAGCTGACTTTGCTGCTCAACCATCATCTCTGAGTTTTTCTCAAAGTCTTTCATCTTTTTTTCCAGGTAAGCTGACAGAAAACAGGACTTGGTAGCAAAGTAAAAGTGTGTAACCCCAGGATTTTACCATCCCTTCTCCAGATACCTACTGCCCCTACTGCTGCATTCAGGAGCACCAGCGTNTGACAGAAAACAGGACTTGGTAGCAAAGTAAAAGTGTGTAACTCCAGGATTTTACCATCCCTTCTCCAGATACCTACTGCCTCTACTGCTGCATTCAGGAGCACCAGCGCTGACAAAGGCAAACACCCTCAAACTCAGCAATCCCATGTGAATTATGTCTAGGCCTGTAAAGATGCCATGCTCTTACATTACAGCTGGGAATTCCATTGAATTCCACACCTCATGCTCTGAATGACAGTGTCCCCAACTCAACATTGGTGAGAAAATATGACTCACAACAGCTACAGACAAAAGAAGGTATCTTCCTGTGCAAAAAAGAGCATACAATCCGATTTCAAACGTAGCTTTGGCATGTTTCTCTTAGGCAGAATGGTCTACAACTGTGAGCCATTTGATACTGTGAGAACTGTCTTTCTAGTAGTTTTTCTGGAAGCTGTAGTGAATGACATACTCACAGCCACAATAGGATAGCCTAGTGGTTACGGTGCATGCAACATAACAGCAGCGTCACCGGTTCTATTCCAGCCTTAGACCTATGCTGCAGGTCATTTGCCTCTTTCTTTCTGTTTCCTGTCAGTTTCTCCGCTTCATAATTGTAAAATAAAGGGACNGACCTATGCTGCAGGTCATTTGCCTCTTTCTTTCTGTTTCCTAATTCATAATTGTAAAAAAAAGGGACCCCCCTCCCCCACAAAAAAAATCTAATTCATAACCTTTGTCACAAACCATTCTCTCTTCCTGCCTATCACTCCAGTATTATCTTTGCTGAAATACTTTAAAACAAACATGATCTGTTTTGCAGAGAGCTCTGTTTGTAACCTGATGCAATGAGCTACATTTGTCACTTGAGCAAGTAAGGGCCTACTAGTGTTTTCATCTCAGAAACTGTGTCAGTGCATATTAGCTACAGGGCCTCCCTGACTCATACCGCAACAGCGTGTGATTTAGAACCTGTTATTGATAGCCACACAGGTAAGCTGGCTTGGTGGATACATGTCTGCTGCCTGATGTTTATTATTATGACTGAGCCATGTGTACGCTACGTCAGCTTGTCATTAGAGCCGACCTTGCTGTAAATGACAACACCGTGAAGCACAATGACAGACATGGAGTGTAGGAGAGGGAAGAAGAGGTAGAGATTAGGGGGAAAGAATGAGATGTGGCAAACAGAGAGATATGCAAAACACACATACACCTGTCTGACTCAGTGGTTTGGACAGTGGATCATTCGGGTGTGCATGTGCAGCAGTAGCCCTTTCCTTCTCGATGTATCTGCATTGTTTAACCTAGCCAGGGTTAAGCTTGTGTGTGTGCGTGACTGTGTCTGTGTGGGCGGGTGTGTGCATGCATGTGTATTTGGTGCAAAGCTCTGTATTGTGTGCCCAAAGTGGAGCACCAATCCTGAGTCAATGGGCCAGAGCAAAAGCACTGGGTGACCCCGACCTAACCCGGCCGCTCCCTTCTTGTCAGTGTGAGCATGCATATGCCTATTGGTGGCTGTTATGCTGATTTTTTTATGCACACATTTTGTGTGTATGAACATATGTGTGTGTATGTGTATGTGTACATGTATGTGAATAACACTTTG
>JANJYP010027910.1:0-11539 GCA_024605115.1 Rastrelliger brachysoma | reverse complement strand
TTATCATGGTATAAATAGCTACATAGTTTCAGTTGCCCATTTTCCCATATCAAGCAATTGATATTTCAAAGATTCGTGTATTTCTCACATATATTTTATTGAAAATTGTATTTGTTGTCACACTGAGATTTCTAAATCATGGTGTTTATTTGCTTGCTTTTGTTTAATGGATATTTTAACAGACATATAATATAGATATAAAATAAACAAGAATATGAAGATTATATTAGCTGACTAAGCAACACTAGACAGATAAAATTATTTGTGAGATAATCCAATTGTGTAACATTAAGATAATTCACCTTACAACCATGTTATCACCCAAAACATGTTTTAATAATCATTGCATTTGTGACATTTCCATTTCAGATTAATGATCTGAGGCCAGAAATCTTTCTTTTCTTTCTTTCTGATTCTGTGATATGGTAATCTAACAAACAGCAAAAACAGTTAAAGTCAACTCACCCTGCGTTGTTTAGAGTGCCCCACATGTTGCGAATGATGTCGACCACTGTGCTCTGAGCTGTGACTAGTGGCTGTGGAGGCAGTGTCTCTGGTTCTTGACGAATCTGATTTACAGGATGAAGACTCAGATCCAATGCCTGGTCCTGAACCCTGGGCTGAGGATGGAGGGGAGTTGCCTGGTCCTCGTTGCCCAGGGCCAGTGTGTGCCTGTGAAGGCTGCGGCTGAGGGCAGTGCTGGGTATGTGGATGTGGGTTATGGGATGCAGTGGTCTGCTGTTTACGGCGGTGTCTTTGTTTGGGCTGGCTGGGTTCAGGGCTGGTGCTGGTTCCATCAGTTAGATGAGGGCCACACCTATTATACCTGTCCCCTGATACGGAGCTGCCACTGTGAGACGGCTTCCTGTCTTTACGGCTGTTCCCATGGTGAGTATTGTGGCTGGTGGAGTTGGAGAAGTGACGAGGTGGAGGGCTACCATGGTGGTTCCTAGACCCATATGAGACCAGTTTATCAGGATTAGAGCAGTCTGACTGTTTCCGAGAGTTGCTGGGAGCTGCTCTTCCCTGTCGGCTGTGCTGTTTGGGATGTTGATCCCTCTCCTCACCTGAACTCTCTCTGTTTTTCTTTGGTGGAAGCTGAGGCTTGACTGGGCCAGGTGCTGCGGAAAAGGCCTTGTCAGTAGTTTTATCTTTGTTCATACCCAAGATGTTGAGATCTGATGGACTTATAACTTGTTTTGTTATCTCATCCAGGAAGGCTGAGAACTGCAACTTTCCCTGTACGAAATTTGCCCTGGCTTGTGCTATCTCAGCTTGAGTGGCCCCTTTCCCCTTTTGTCCACTGGGATGTTGTTCTTCAGCGACTCTTGGGGACAACACTTCCATCGACTTTGCTTTGCGGATGTCTGCATGAGGATCCCTGTTCTTGAGGATCCCTTTGCTAGGAAGCTGGCTGGAAGATACTGCTCTCTTTGGGCCTCTTGAGACTCCTAACACAATATTCTCCTCACTGAATGCCAGGCTTCGGTTCAAACTAGCTGTCTTATACAGAGGTCCATAGTTCATGTGTGGCACCCTGGATGGTTCTCCTACTTGATCACTTTCATTTCCCTGTAAAAGGCCTTCTTCACTTCTGCTGTGACCTCGGTCTAGGTAGGAAAAACCACGCTTTCCCCGCTGTTGTGAACTCCCATTTGACTGACTAGAGACATTGCCATTGCTGCCATGTTTGATGGTGGCAAAGACAATGGGCTCGCCGCCAACATCTTCCCGGAAACCTCTGCGCACATCTGAGATGTTGGAGCAGGACAGAGAATGCTGTGGCCGCTCAGTGTGACAAAGAGAGAAGGAATCATTTGCACTTGCTTCTGTGTACCAGGAGGAAGAGGAGGAGGAAGAGGATGAAGAAAGAGAGGAAGAAGAGGCCCTAGAGAGTGTCACGGGAGTGTCATGATTATAGAGTATCTCATCCTCTTCACTGTGGTGAAATTGGTGTGTATGATGGCGATGATGAGTGTCACGGTGAGGATTGTCATGGAGATATTGACCATGTTGATGGTGGTGGTGGTGGTGCCCATGGCTTTCATCTGTATTTCTGTCTGTGTCATCAAACAATGTGTACCTACAAGACAACAACACAGCAAATTAAGAAATTTTAATGATGTGTTTGCATCTATTAATATTGAATGTACAGATCAGCACAACACATCAGCCTCTGTTCTGTAAAGGAAAATGGTTGTGTTTCACCATGAATATCCACTGTATTTTGATTTGATTTGATTTCATTTGATCAAGAATGCCTTACACATGAAAGGACACCAAATACAATTGAGGATAAAAATCACAAATTAAGTCCAAGACATATTTCCATTGTGGTCCTCAACACATAACATCAGGATATGGCTCAACTGTCTTGTAGTTTTGTAGGGGTGTTTTTTTTTTGTTTTTTTTGTTTTTCTATGAACTGCTCTTCTACAGGAGAGGACTGCAGATACCTTCAACAAGTATTTGTCAAATGTAAATTCCAAGGCAGACAAACCCAAAAACAAAAAAGATCTTGAAACAACTTTTTTCTCTTTGGTTGAGACCTCTGTGATTCTACCAGCAGGAATACATTATGTATCACCTATATTACTACAACCAAACAGGCCATTTCAGAAGGCTATTTAGCAAGCCAATCAAAAAATACTTCCAGCACCTGAAAGTAACATTTGCATACACAGCTGCTATTTGGAGAGGAATGCATGCCATCACAAACTACAAAAAGAAGACTTGTCACCACTTTTCACAACAACTTGCAAATGATTTCTATGTCTGAGTTTAAGTCTGCTCCCTCATCACCCTGCTTCCCACTTCACACCTTGGGTAATCTAGTGATCCTCCATGCTTTTCTTCCATCCCCCGTCCACCTACCGCAACGATGGGAAGTCTGCAAACTTTAAAAAATTCTGAAAAGCCCCAGGACTGTCTCCCCATCCATNCCTGCTTCCCACTTCACACCTTGGGTAATCTAGTGATCCTCCTTTTCTTCCATCCCCCATCCACCTACCGCAACAATGGGAAGTCTGCAAACTTTAAAAAATTCTGAAAAGCCCCAGGACTGTCTCCCCATCCACATTAAAGCTGTGTACGACTGTACCTCTACCATCTTCTACAGCAGATTTCTCAAATTCACCAACAACATGCTAATTGGCCTCATCCATCATGACAAGGACTCAGTCTGTTTTTGTTTGTTTTGAAACCAGAGCTAAAGCAAAATGTTTTGTATTTCTATACTTGGAAAATAAACAATCCCTAAATCCTTGATATTTTACAATGTACATGAATTGTATTTCTTCTACAATTAAATATGAAAATAAATCTCCCAGACCGGAGGAAATAATCTTACCTTTGTGATTGAGAATCTTGGTGATGATGGTGGTGGTGATGGTGGTGGTGCTTCTGCTGCTTGTTCTCATCTGGGTCAGGGGGGCTGTGAACAGGCTTAAAATACTTCTCCATCACCTTTCTCTTTCCTGGTGACAGGCTTACAATGCTATCTTGGTTGGGTTGACTATACAAGTGATGCTGATGGTGATCCGTGGTGGTAGTCGGCTGATTCCTCTCTGCAGCTCTAGTGTTTTTCTGGCTAACTTTTTTTCTGTAAGGCTACAAACTGTGTCTTCATGCCAGCTGAAAATATCATCACTACAGAGTGTCTGCAATCATTCTGCGTGTCTGCAAAAGTAGATGCAGCAAGCAAATAAAGAATAATATTGTAAACTAGCTGATAAGGAATTTGAACTTCTGGAAGCGTGCTCACAATAAGGCAACAAAGGATAAATCTCCAAAGAATCCAGCTACTGTATTGTTGTGTACCTACTTGAATAGGTTTGACTCCCTCAGCATCTGGATGCAGAATAATGGAATCACGGCTTGTGAGCAGGCATGTATGAATTCCTGGACAGAGGCTTGATCTGACATCACGCCTGATGTAACAGCTGGGAGCACATTGAACCAGCTAAAAGAGCAAGACCTTTGTCCTAATACAGAGGACAATCGAACTAGTGCCTTTGGAACATAATCTATAACAGGGTTCAATTAACACACTGATGTAACATTTTAATGTTTTGTTTTGTTTTGGAGGGGATACATTTTTTGTTCTATACTACACCTCAATTTTATGTTTCCACACTTTAATCTTTTGTGATATCTATTTTTCTTGACTTTTCACTGCAGCTGTTATTAATATCCAAAAAACATCTTTGGGCATCACCACTGCTATTGAACTACTCATTGATTTTAAAGTTTCCAGCTATCATCTAGCTGAGGCCTACATAATTGCGTTTACTAAGGATGGGGTGGCTATATGCTACATATACAATGTAAGAGGGTATTATGAGATGATGTTAGGGTCTAGGGTTAGGGTCAGGATTGCTTGGTTATACGGCACTGTTCTTTTTCTGTTAATATGATGAAGTACCTTGATTTGTCAGGTTTTTAGGCTACTTTAAGGCATCATTCTCCTTACTAACATTTTCTTTGCAGGAGAAAATGATTATTTAATGAACTGTCAGGTTATTTCATATTCTAGTCTTTGGTTTTGTTTTCACCCCACATTGAATTATGATATAAAATTATGTGTAACCTTACACAACAGAGGGCAGTGGTGGTATTTTAACATTACTGACACCAACACTTTCACAACAATAACACTAATTATAAACTAGACGACTCTATAATGACTTTGATTAGTATATCACACCAAGCTCTCGATCAGCCAATATAATTAAAGGCCTTTGTTTAGCTTGGTTACCACATGAAAGAAGTGTGAAGTCTAATGTGTGTGGACGGACTATCCTGTTGAACCACCATGAAAGAGATCAATTCATGGAGGCTGGGAGTGCCTGAAACTCATCCCGAGGACAACTCCCCCACACTGTTGCTGATCAATGGAAGATAGCTTTGATGAGAATAGTTATATAAGGGTTGTTGCCCTGACATGTTCAGGGTAGGTACTGTAATCAATGTTTGAAACCAGTTATGCAGATGAAAACATAGAGAGAACAGAGATTTCATGTTTGGGAGAGATCAGACGTGACAGATTGCACGTCCTCAATGCTCCCTCTGCTGGTGAACAGAAGAAACTCCTTCTGAGGCCTTTGCAGCACTGGTAATTTTCCACCCTGTCATTACCAACCATTTTCTAGTTGAGATTTTTCTGGATATTTCTGGTATTATCACGTACTGCAACCAACGCCACTACTGTAAGTACAGTTATGTTCACACCGATTTGGACAATAGCCTACAGATGAACAATGAAGGCTACCAAAATCTGATTTACAACCACACAAGAAACATGTTAAAATACAGCAAGCACCAGCAGCTTTTAATGAAACTACTAAACAATCTACCAAAATAGGAGAACACACATTATTGAACATAAGCCATCCAAGTTAAAGAAGGAGATGAGCTGGCTGTTTTTCTATTGTTTGTCAATCACAAACAGCGTATCATTGCAGTAAAGGCGAAGTAGATCCGGCAATTCAACCACATTCTAGTTTGATCCGGTTTGTAGTACCGTGTTGCACGCATACAAAGATTAGTCCGCGCAGCCAGCCGTGTGACGTCAGCTGTTGATGTTATCGCATATTTTTTTATTGAAACATAAGTTTTAATTTAATTTTTCTTCACTGGTTCGGGTTTAAGATTATGTAAAACATTACAATAAAATACAAACAATAGCAAAATCACTAACGTTCCCACTGATTGCCTTTCTAAGGCAATTACACTACATCTTTGTGTATATTATTATTATAGTGTTGTGTTTAAGTGTTCTTCATAAATAATTTGTTTCCTTGTATAGATTGGTTTGTTAATCTTGCTGTTTTGAACTCCTACCACCGGAATCAACATTTGCAAGCGGTTTTTTTGTCATGCGAAAATTGGACTAGTTTCTCGTCGGATGAATACCTCCTCTTGGCGGAGCCGTATTACTCAAACTGTATAAAACGAGCCAGTGACGCCATTTGCTTCACACAGCAGCACAAACGAAATCGATTTGGTGGGACGCGTCTCAGGTTAAACCGAAACTTGTTTTTCTTTATTTTATTATTTTTCTAGTACTTCGAGATTCATTTCTTAGAAAGGAAGATGGTAGCTGTGTCTACTTAGCTAAATATTTAACTTTAACCTGTTTCAATTGAAGCTAATGGACGAAGTTAGGCCTTGTTTCGAAGACAAATAGCTTCATTATTTAAAAGTGTTTCACCTTTTATAGAGTAATCGTGTCGTTTTTGTTTTAAGGACAGATTTGTTTCGACAAATCTAAAAATACGTTTTACTCGAAACAGAATATAGAGGATTTTTTTCTTTTTTGGTGAGACGTCACCACTTAGTTATGGCGATAACGTTAGGCTAAACGAGCCGAATATAGACTAACGTTATCCGCACATTACTGCGATCATATCGTGAACAGATTGTCAAAATGGCGCTTAATCAATTATTAACATATCAGACTACCTATATTTTGTTTTCTTTTTCAAGAATCGAGTCAGTCTTTGCGTTTCATGGTCGTAGCTGGCTCAAGATGGAAGCCGTGACGTAGCAGCCTGCAAATGTTGGCTATTGGTTGATTTGAACGACGCGGTCACGTTGCCGAACAGTCTCCTATGACGACGGCAGACTGACGTCATAAGGGAGTGGTCAGCTAGCCTAGCAAATGTTAGCTCTGGCAAACTAAATGAAACCGACCATTCGACCGCTTGTATTTTTTGTCAGCCCGAAGTTACTTAGAAGGCGAAAAAAAAACCAGCAGAAGAGGAACAAAAACCTTAATAAGAAGTTAAAGATTTACTGTTGTAACTGACAACCTTGTTTAACGTTACCTTTAAAAAAAAAAAAAAAAGTGAAGTCAGATGGTGAAAAGACATGGCAAGAATGGTCAGAAAATTTAATACAAAAGGAAGAAGCTGAAGACCACGACAAAAATGATAAGAAAATCTCAAAACAGAAGTTAAGAAAATTTAATACAGAAGAACCTCAAGACAAGAATGGTTAGAAAATATCAAAACGAAAGATCAAAAATTGTATTTACAAAAGTAAGAAGCTGAAGACCAAGACAAGAATGGTTAGAAAAGATCAAAACGGAAGATTAGAAATTGTATTTACAAAAGTAAGAAGCTGAAGACCAAGACAAAAATGATTAGAAAATCTCAAAACAGAAGGTTTGAAAATTAATACAAAAGGAAGAAGCTGAAGAGGCCAAGACAAGAATGGTTAGAAAATCTCAAAAACAAGATCAGAAATTTTATTTACTAAAGTCAAATGCTGAAGAGGCCTAGACAAGAATGGACAGATGATCAGAAAATGTATTTACAAAAGTCAGAAGCTGAAGAGACCAAGACCAAAATGGACAGAAAATCTAAAAAGGTCAGAAATTTTATTTACAAATTAAGAAGCAGAAGAGACAAAAACAAGGATTAGCAGAAAATCTCAATAGATCAGACTTGGCTTTACTAAACTCTGAAGAGGACAAGAATGTGCAGTCGATCTCAAAATAGATTCTCTGAAATTTTAATTTACAAAAGTCAGAAGCTGAAGAGACTCAAGATAAAAATGGGCAGAAAATCAATGAAAATAGAAGATTTGAAAATTTATTTACAGAAACTGAACAAATAAAGACAGGAATAATACTAAACTCAGTTCAGTGCAACTAAAGTTATGAAGATTATAGAGAACTCTTATGTAAATTAAATATAAGCCTAATGTTTTATGTTCTGAGGCAGCATTCTCGGACTGATAAGAGCCAAACCAATAAAGGTAGACTGAAGAGAATAGGCTTAAAACTACCTTTTCTACAAGAAGCTTTTGTTTTTTTCTTTTCTTTTTTTGCTAGTAACCAAAGAAACAGACTTTCTGTTTTAATTATTTAAAATTGCAGACCGCATCCTGGTCTTAGTCATTGCTTGGGTGAAAAAGCAATCAAGCCATTTTTCTATTTATTTTATTTTTGTTAATCACTTGTCAAGCGTTGCGTATTTACCTTCAGTAGCATTCAAAGTTTGAATTGATCTAATTTTCTTTGACCAAAGAAATAACAAACGCTTCAGATATAAAAAACCAACTCAGAAGAAATCACATCATTTATCATGGATTTCATTTTCAGTTGTCAACCTTTTTTTTTTTTTAAAAAAAAAAAGAGGGGTGGGGGGATTTGCTTTAGTGAAGACAGAAGATTTTTTTTTTTTTTTTTCCCGGGGAAATGGACTGAGTTATCGTGGGGATGAATGGACTTAGTTATTGTGAGGAAGAATGGACTTAGTTATTAGAGGAAGATCGTGGGACCAGCGTGGAGCGAGGCCGTGCGACACAGGGAGGACCAGAGTGGAGCGAGACAGGACAGGACCAGAGTGGAGCCAGGCAGGACAGGACCAGTGGGCATGGAGGGAGGATCAGAGGGGACCCAAAAGAACAGCAGGCAGCAGCAGTCATCGAGTGTACACCAGATGGAGCCAGAGGCGCAGGGCAGTGTAGCAGCACAGAGGGGCCCTCACTGACGCAGTGGCAGCAGATCCAGAGCCAGCCAGCCAGTGGTCAGAGGGTGGTGGGACAGGGCGTAGCAGCCTCAGTTTAAAAGCAAGGGATTGGTTTGTATGTTGGGTCGAGGTATCTCTGTAACATTCTCGGGCAAAATTAGTTTTCTAAATTTCTTTCCAGTAGAAACTGTTTTAGAACACAATTTCTCGCACAGCTCTCTCTTCCTTTTTTCAGGCAAGCCGTATAATGGTATCGTACCGTGGATTTCCCTGCTGTTGTTCGCTGACATAAGTGTGGTGGTGTCTGCTGTCATGAATGCCTTGGTAGTGTGCTGGAAAGAGGAGCGCCTTATCGGGACTTCTCTACCCCCTGCAATCAGAAGTAGTTCCCCATCCGGAGGGAGAGGCAGTCCCTTGTTGGTCAATAGGTCTACCCCCAGAGAAGTGTTCAGCATTGGAGTGTGAGAGTGGATGGTCTCCTGTGCGACCGGTTGAGTGTATTCAGCAACCCTTCAGTGATTCAACAGCGCCTCATTGGTACAAATCAGCTACATCTACCTCTTAACCCAAGCAGTGAGTTAATGCATGAAATGTACACGTGGGTGTAACTATCCTGTACATCAAGTCTTTGTTGCCTATTCTGTATAGTATCCAGTAGTTTTGTAATCCAAAGAAATGCATTGAAATAGTATTTGACCCTGACGACAACAAAAAAAATTTGGGTTAAGGGGCGGGGGTGGGTACCTAAAACGTGTTTCGAGTTCTTCTTTTCACAGGCATGGCCCCCTAAAGGTGACCCATCGAAAGAACCCCCTGTGCTAGCCACTCTGTTGAGCTCATCTTATTTACTGTAGTGCTTTGGATCGGGATCATGTGCATCAACTGCGGTTTTAAGAGATATAGGAAGGTATTTGTTGTTGTTCAATAAGTCCATTAGATTCACTATTTATCAATTCTACACTATTTGGAACGTGATGTAAATGGGTTTGATGCACATGTCTTGGGTAGCGGGAGGGTGGGTTGTGGGGCGTTAATCAGTCTCTTCCTAGACTTCACAGCTCCTCGTAACCCAACGCAAAACGGCTTGAATAAGAAAGATCCCGGTGCACCCAACAAGATTCAAGTGGACACTTTGCCTCGCAGGATAGCAACCTCAAAACTAGCCTCCTGGTGTAGCAAGAGTGCGGTAACAAGTCTCTTTTCTAGAAGTCATTGTAATTCTGTACAGGCTGCAAATTGCTTTGTGGGGTTGGGAGGGGCTTTGTATTTGACTCTTGCAGATAGTTTTATGGCCCGCCCTTCAAAAATTCTCCTTCAAGTCCACGTCTTCAGTTCGTAAGGAAGGAAACCTTCGCGTTACGGCCTGCGGTATTTAAATGCCTCTTCTGGAAAATAGTTTAATTTCTGAATTGTGTCCTATTTTATTTTTTTTAAAAGGCAGTTGTACTTGTAGTTACTGTAATGCCAGTAATTGTGTAGTTCTGTACTGCTTCATTGTATTTGGGGAGGGGTATTGTGGGAGAGGCTTTTTCCTTTGCATTTTTTCAGTGTGCTGTGTCCTGTGCGCTTTCCAATACCCGAGATCATCAGGAACTCTCCTAACTCATTGTATGTTCAAGTTTCCTTGCGCAGCGAGCATCACGTAAGGTCACTAAATGTGTTCACATTATCTTTAACATTCATTGTCTGGCAAAATGCCTCCACTGCAATTCCTTTGCAATTAGTTACTATGCCTTGTATTGATAATACAATGAGTGAACTATCTGTAAAGGATTTTCTTACTGCATAATAAATGCATAGCTTGTTGTGATTGAATACAGTTTTGGTATGCATTTGTTCTTTTTGGGGGCTTGTGTGGGGGAGCTTTTCTTGTGCTTTTTCAGGTATGACTAAAGCTTGGAGCTTTGTAGCGCACGGATGTGACCTGGGCTCGAATGAAATCCTTTCAAAGTGGAAAGTGAAGGCAGATAAGTTGAATCCATCAAATATTGATGTTGGAAAGCAGACAATTCTCAACTGTAGAGCGGTCACTATTGAATGGGCTCAACTGCCCTTTTCTTGAGATGAAAGCAACTTGCTATGTTTGATTGTAGAAATAGCACTGTTGTGCTTTCTTACAAGAGTCTTGTGATAATGAAGATTTGATGGACCTTCCTTGATTCTGACGTTATCTGCAGTAAAGCATTTGGGTAAGGATAACAATAGTCAGTTCTATGATACTGTGGGGGGGCATAGGGGTGTTTCTTTTCTGCCTTTTGATCTTACAGAACAGTCCAAATGAAGAATGCAATCTACGTAGGACAACACAAGAATCATCCTTTGAAATCAACCAACACGCACGTTTGAACAAGTGGAGTCAGGTCGTGTTTTATGTATGTAGATTGGAATAACTAGTCCTCAGCTACCAGCCCTTACGCAACTGTGTAAGTGGCAGGTCAGTCTGTTGTCTTCAATAAATTGCAATCGCGCAACTGTGCGAAGTTTTCCAAAATGAAGTAGCTGAGGAAAGCTGTGCATGGTGCAGCTTCAATTTGGTCTGAAATGCAACGCAAATGTGTTGCTGTAGTTTTTATTGTGCACTGGTTGTGGTTGGGCGTATCCCTGCACTTCTCTTCACAGAAAGCAGTGCAAGACTGGTTCAAGCACGAGTGAAGTCCTCTAACCTGGAGTGTGTAGTAAGATGTTGGTTTAATTTGTCAAATTAAACTTCTGTAATGTAGTTGACAAAATGACATCTTGGAACTGGCTTTATGTTAACCTCAAATCATCAGTAACAATAATGCTTTACTAGCATATTCCTCTTTGGCCAAGGGGCCCTGTTGCTTTGCATCTTAAAATCATAAGATGAGTAGAACTCGAATCTTTGAGTATTGTGTGGTGGGTGTGTTGTGTAGATCACTCTTTGTTTCAGATCATTTTCGTCTGTCCACTCCGATCTCGCCTGCCTCTGAATGCAAAGCCATCTGTGGAAGCTGTCAGCGAATATGAGTGTGGCCCCCTGAATGAAGTACCAACCCCCCTTCTGTGCGCTTGAGCTTTAATCTGACCCCCCCTTGACGTCC
>JANJYP010027901.1:0-12430 GCA_024605115.1 Rastrelliger brachysoma | reverse complement strand
AGGAACATTTAATTTCAGCATCTAGCTTTTTCACTGCTGCAACATCCTTCTCACCTAACACACTCATTCTGCAAAGACAATGCTTGTATAACATTAGTGCAAGTAGGACATAAGTAGGTATTATCTTTAAACCACTCTTTTATTGTTTTAACACCAGAAACTACTAAAGTTGTAATGGCCAGAAGTAACCAGTGTTGGGCATGTTACTTCAAAACTGTAATGCATTATTTATTATTGCCATTTAAAACTAATCCCCTACATTACAATATTACTGTATTTGAAATGTAAGGCATTACACTACTTTTGCATTACTTTTAAGTTACTCTCACCAAAATAACTGGAAATATGGTCATTTTGGTAATATATCCCTGGTTGACAGCTGACTATCACCATGGCAACGCGTTGTCGCTAACTTGAGAGAGTGGCTTTCTCTCCCGCATCGAGCAGGTCTCTTTCATGTATTTACACCAGGGTAAAAATGCTTTGTAACGCGTGTTACTGACATTTGTACCGAGTAAAATATTACGTTTTTACTGCTGTANAAAAAAAAAAACAAAAAACTCCTCGGATCTACACGATTCACGTAGGTCACCCTTTTTGACTTCAAAACGGCGAATTTCACCGAAAGGTGAGAGCTTTTCACGCCTGTAAAGTTCCAAATATTTGGTTTGATCTGTGTTCACTCAACGGTCTTTTGGTTTCAGAAACAGACAAAATGAGGCTCACCTTGCAGGTTATAGTAGTTGGGGTTCTGAGTCATACGGCGGTACAGGAATGTCCATGTCAGGTAGTCCACAGCGTCCTGCTTGTTCTCCACCGTCTTGGTGACAATCTCAGCATTGAAGTGGTCATGGAGACAGTGGTCCAAGTGAGACTCCACCGGCAGTGGCTCGTACAGGAACTTCTTGAAGAAGTCCTATCAAGAAAAAGAGAAAGATTGCTTTTACTTTCTTTCATTACTTGTTTGTAAACCGAAAAAGACAAATAATGAAACAGGAGAGGAAGAAAGGAGGTTTTTTTTTTTTTACCTTTTTGGAGCCCTGACACATGATGACACAGCGTCCCTCGTCATCTAGCATGGGTCTGTTTGCCTTGCCCACCATCTGGAGGACATCGTATATGGGATAGTCCACATAACTGAAAGATAGAAGGAAAACAGGGGAATCATGTCACCAACAACATTTGCAAAGAACAAAATTAGTTACATTAAACCTTCAGAAAACATGTGGGAGTGGGAGCCTTACGCATGGATTTTGCCGTTGTAGTACTGGGTGTCCATGACGATGACCAGGTGTGCTGAGATATTGATGCCCCAGCAGAGTGACCGAGAGGACACCACCACCTGAACGGCACCTGGGAAAAAAAAAAAAAAAAGACAGAAGATGCCAAAGTTAGATATTTAACTCGAGACTGACAGAAACCATTAAATTGAAAGTGCCAAGTGGCAGTGTGTTGTACCTGAGTTGAAGAGCTGCTCCACAATTTTGCGTTCGGTTGCAGACAGGCCTTCGTGTAGGTAACCCACACCGTTGGCCAGAGTCTCTTTCAGGGTTGCATCATTTATTTTATCCAAGAATGGGGCGAGGTCTTTTTCGGTACAATGCAAGAACCTAGGGGAAGACAAACATTTAGTTTCGCTCAACGGTGTCAAGAAGTAAAGAAGATTTTAGTAGTATCCCAGTCTACAGAGCTGATTTCTGTGCTGTGACTCACCTCTGAGGGACAACATCAGCAGCACAGAACGTGAGGATGTCTATGGCTGTGAGGCGAGTCTGTCTGCGGGATGGGACGAACACGACGGCTGGTTTGGAAGGAGAGTGCTTCATGATGGCGTAATAAACCGGCTTAGCCATGGACAGCAGGCGAGTCTGAGTGTGACTAACATTGAAACCCTAAGCGGAACAATGGAGAGAGGATCAATATGGTGTCTGCAAGTTTGTGTCGTTGACATATTTATGTTATTATAACTGATGAATGTTTATATTTTAAATCGACAAGCTTGTGGTTTACAGACCTGGATGTGCAGCTCCAGAGGCACGGGCCTGACGTTGGGGTGGAAGTTGAACGTGGCCGTGGTGTTGCAGCCCAGCCAGTGAGCGACATCTTTGGCATTAGACAGAGACGAGCTCAGGGCCACGATGCGGATAGGGCGCTCGATCTGAGAGGAGATGTACCTCATCCTTGAGCAGATGACCTCCAACACGGGCTAATGACAAGAACACATTACATTAACATGACACACATTCCACTAGGTGTGTGATACATTAGAACGTGTTGACGATCTGACAAAGCAGAGAGATCGCACAATCGTCACATTCTATATGGTGCAGTTGAACCAAGAATAATACTTAAATATAATCCACCAAATAAAAGTAGTTATTTAAATGGAAATAATTATTGAATTAATATTTAAATATAAACTTTTTTCTTTTTCCTGTTCAAAAAGGAATGAGCAGAAATTTAAAAAATGGTTTAATATTATTATTAATATTTAGAATAATAAAAGATCACAGGCAAATAGAAACAAATAAATGAGACATTTCTTAAGAGCAATTTTGTTCTGTAGTTTTTAATTCTACTTTTCATATTTTTTGAAAGCTACTTCAAAAACCAAGTGCAGTTTAGTTTTTATATTGAAAGAGTGCACTTACCTTTTACTATGTTTACATTCTTGGCATGTTGCCAAAATTGCACAAGATATTTAAATTATAATCTGTTCAGAAAGGTTCTTCAGCCTAAATTCATCAATGTAAAAAGAATTGTGATAAAATCCTAATCGTGATTTATTTATTTAAAAACTTGACTTTTTTGCTTTATTGCCCACCCCTATCCTATACTAATGAATAGCATACCTAATCTGCACGACTTGCTGAATCACTGAAAATAGAGCAGCGTTGAAATCTTACTCCGTTTTCTCCGCCAATCAGGTGCGTCTCATCCACAATGAAAAGACTGACGTTCTGGACGTTCTTCCTCTGTTTCCAGCGGCGAGACAGGATGTCCCATTTGTCGGGGGTACTGACAATAATGTCTCCTTTTCCCAACAGTTTCAGGTCTGTGCTGGTTTCTCCTGTCAGCAGAACCACCTTCTTGTTCAGGACGTCCTGAAACTTCTGGTGCCAGTCGATAAACACCTGACAAACGACAAGAATTCATAGATGGAAATTACACACACAATGCTAGATTTGATAAATACATGCTTCAAACGTGGATGGTATCATACTTGTTCAGCCAGTGCTTCCATGGGGGTGATGTAGACACAACGGCCTTCTGCGTTGTGCAGCAGCATCCTCAGAATAGCAAACTCGGCACAGATGGTCTTTCCGCTACCGGTGGGAGCTCCCACAAACACATTGTCATCACTGTTGTACACCGCATTGAACACTAGAGGGAAACAGAAGATTCACATTAGTAACCAAGGTAACATGAAATGGACTGGTCCTTTGATGAAATCAATGTATTTTATACCTTGTGTCTGAATGGGGTTGAAGAAGGGGAACTTGTTCTGGTAGAGGACCTCAAACGCAGAGTTCCTGAGAGCGGTGACAGGCAGTGGCTGCAGATCCAGCAGCTCAGTGGGTGGGGGGTACTTCTCTGGAAGGATCAGGTGGCGGAAGGATACTGGAAGCTGTGTCTCACAAGCTGAGAAAATACAAACAGAAAAATATAAATAAAAGGGGTGTAATTCATACACTACGCTGAAAGGCAGAATGCGTAGGATTTTCCAAATAAAACAATAGATTCATGCAAAAGAAAACTGCAAATTTCACACATTCTCAAGTTACTTACAGAGCCAACGGTCTGACACCACACGGATGAAGTATTGTGGTGGCAGAGGCTCGAACACGGGGACGAAGAATGTCACAAGGTGCTCATCCTGGGCGTACTTGGCTTTGAGCAGGAAGTACTCATGATGGAGGATGACCTCGCTGTCCACATCCTCCACCAGGATCCAGAAAGCTTCAGATGATCCATGGATCTGTGAAGGCACATGAGAGCATGTCAGGACTCTAGAAAACTAACAAGTTATGCTGCGGCACATCGTGGGGCTGTTAATTCTGATTGCTAACCTTGTCATCCCACTGGAAGTCAGGAGTGATGGTGAGCTCCACTTTCAGCGTGGAGCGGGTGATGGGCTGCAGGTGGACAGCCAGGTCTAGTTTGGGGAACTGGTGGACATATTTGTGGATGGTCTTTCCCATTTTTGGCATTCTGATGAGCTCACCTGAAGTATGACAAACATAACTTCTAAACTCTCTTCAGGCTGTTGAGTGAATTTACCGAGTATGTGGTAGGAGGGAAACTCACCAATCTCGTTATGGTTGAGGTCATAGAGACGCTCAAAGGGGAAGTTTTTCTTCTCAATCTTCTTGATCACTTCTTCTGGCAGCTTCTTGAACTGTCGCAGAGGGGACATCGACTGCCACCTGTGGACAACGGAGACACAGAATATTAGCAGCCTGCCATCACCAACAAAACACAACATACTCTGTTTGCATTTTGGAGAGAAAACAGTGACAAACTTACATTCTCTTGTCAATCATCTTGCAGAGATTCATGGTCTTGTCTGTGAGCTGAGCCCAGCCTCTATTCAGGACAATCTCAAATATGGCCCGCATCAATCTCCCGGCACTCTGAAAAATAAAGAGGAATTCATTTTACCTTTATGACAACTTAATGTACAAGGAAGCTTCTTTGCATCATATCAGAGACCGAACTGTCATAGTAGTTTCATTTATTTGTCAACCAAAACAATGTTTCGTTTTTTTTTTTTTGTTTGTTTTTTCAGATGGTTATGAAAAGTTAACCAAAACAATGTAAAAAGAAAGTTGCACTGTACCTGTGTAACGTACACCATATCTGCCATCAAAGCAAAGCCCTCCAGTTTGAGTTGAGAGATGTACGCCTGGAGCAGCACATTAATCTGAAGTAACACAGGATGAATTTTTGAAGTGATTAAATTCAAGACGCTAATGAAAAAGTCAAATAACCCCTGGTGATATCTACTCTGCCTACCAGAAAAAAAAGAACAATCAATTTTCAATAAATATTAACTTGTATAGGGGTTGTTGTAAAAAGACAGGTTTGCAGACCTAATATGAAATCAATCACAATGTTTTATGCACTAGAAATGCCTCTGCTTGGGTTCCTAACGTATCTGTACAAATGCAATATAATTTCATGTTTGTACTCTGATCATTGATTATGACAGCTACCTTAGCACTAGGCTCCTCGATGCTTTCCTTCACTGGAATAGGAACTCTTTCCAGCAGCTTCTGAAGCTCCAGCTTCTCCTCCTAAAAGTCAAAGCCATACATCAGTATTTAAATTTGATTCTGTGTTGTTGAGGATTGTAATTAAATAACTGTATGCAAACAACCATACCTCTCTCACTGTGATGTTCCTGAACTCTGAAGAAAGTGAAAAGACTCGGAAGAGCTCAATCTCACTCAGAGTTGGTTTCAGCAGCTGGTTGTAAGTTTGAATGGAGTCATGAGTGATGTAGAAGTGACTTGCAATGCGGCCCAGGTCTGTTACCTAAAATGAGATAAAAATGAAGACAATCAACTCATAACTCATTTAAAGACAATGTAATCATTGAAATCACACATACACACACTCAGCTGATAGACGTACCTGGAAGCTGCCAGTCCTCTTGTCATATTTGATCAGGCTGTTCTTGTCCAGGACATTGGCAGCTGTGTGCACAAGGTCCATCCTGCGTCTCTCCAGCAAGGGGTCGGAGCTCCTGTCATCATGAGAGACTCCATACAGGGTGGGGTTGCGCAGCATGCGTACATATAGGTAGGTGTAGCCGAGCCAGTTCACTGCGTCCTGACACAACAAATATGAGGTTAAAGACAACATGAAGGACTGGAGCATTTATCTATATCTATCTATCATTCTGTAAACACTAACCTTCACATTCTGCACATTGCCCAACACTATTTCAGCGTTGAGCATGTCAGCGAGCTTGCCCACCATCTGGCTCTCAATGGGCAACTGTTGGTTGAGCAGGGACAGATAGTACTGCAGCTCTCCATGAGATGTGATCAGGATTCCTTCTCCCTTGGTGTCATACTGAGGACGGCCAGCTCGACCAAGCATCTGAAATCAGACACGATAAACTGAGTTGTTACTTTTGGTGAAAGATATAAAACAGATTTTACTGTGGCTTAGTTTCTGGCCCGTACACACTGACCTGTAGAATGTCCAGAGCTCCGAGTTCAGTCCATCTGCCTTTTTCAGGGCTGTACACCTGGGTTCCTTTGATGATGACAGTGTGTGCAGGAAGGTTGACACCCCAAGCCAGTGTAGCAGTGGACACCAGCACTTGGATGTGTCGATCAGCAAACAGATCCTCCACCAGTGTACGGTCCACTCTGGTCATACCAGCGTGATGGATTGCAAAACCGTAAGGCAGCAAATCCTTCAGCTCGAGGTTCTGGAAAAGAAGACTCAAGGTTTTACATCGAATAGGAGCATCATCATATTCTTATATTTAGTTGAGCTTCATACTGGTGTTGTTAGCTCACCTTGCACTGCTCGGCCTCAGTTCTCAACACTTCAGTGGAGGCTGAGCCTTCTCTAAGGAAAAGACCCAGTGTGTCCTTCTCCAAACACATGTCTCTTATGGCCCTGGCTGTCTTTCCCGTCTCTTTCCTTGAGTGGACAAATACTAGCACCTGTTGGGGAGACAAAGGAAAGTTATTCAGCTGTGAATCAGAGGAAAAGTGTGAGGAAACCATGTATGCAGTGAGAGGTTCCTGACTCAGTGTGAGTCCGAGTGTCTACTTCATAGCAAGTACGACAAAACTCACCTGGTTCTTCCCAGCATGCTCCATGATCTTTTCATAGACGATTTCATTCATGATCTGGAAACGCTTAATGGCTTTCTTCTCTGTGATGCCAACATAGGTCTGCTCCAACGGGACTGGGCGGAAACTACAGGTGGAAAACAAAATGTACGTGTTAACTGGCCCACTCCAAGAGATCTCCTAAAAAACTAAACATATTTACTCAAGTAGTTGCCATTTAGTCTAAACACACCCAGCACATACCTGTTGTCAAAGTAGAAGAGTCCTTTGGCAGGATCAACACGCAGGCAGGTGGCTACATCCTCGTAGTTAGGCAGTGTGGCACTGAGGCCCAGCAAACGCACGTCCTCTTGAGTCAGCTCCACATTGCGGATGGTTCTTGCCACCAGGGACTCCAACACGGGCCCACGGTCATCGTGCAGCAGGTGGATTTCATCCTGCATAATACATGAACTTTGTTATCCTCAGAGTATCATGTCAAAACAGCTGCACTTAAACTGAAACGTGTTACAACAGAAGCGACTTCAACACTTACAATGATAATGAGGCGCACTAGCTGGGTGTAGGTACGCTCTCCACCTTTACGTGTGATGATGTCCCATTTCTCAGGGGTGCAGACAATAATCTGAGTGGCGTTAATCTCCTCTTTACAGAGCTGGTGGTCTCCTGTCAGCTCAGAGACAACAATGCCATAACTCGCCAAACGCTGAGAGAAGAGAGAGAAAGTAAACACTAAATTCTTGAACTGTAAATTCTTGTCGACAATGCAGTTGTTTCCTTGAGGTGAATAGTTTCCTGTGAATTGTTCACAGCAAATGATAACTGATAAAAAAAAAAAAAACTAGTCTGTAGGCTACGCTACACACTTTGGCAAAGGTGGAGATATGTTTTAAGATTCAAAACTTCTTAAATCATTCACCAAACATTTGTAAAACACAAACAACAACTTTTCCCTAACACAGTAAACAACAAGCTACAATCTAATTATGGCGGAAAGAAGCTATCCTCCTACACTGAACAAATAACACTGTCAGGTACCACCTACAAAACAGAGACACTTGTTTGTGTTTAGCCAAGCCATTGTTGTAAGGTACTCTTATTCCATCTAGTGGCTCTTCTTTTACTTTGCTTGTTCCCACATGGCTGGTGAAATGGGTTTTAGTTATTTATACGGTTGTATCACACTTATTAAACTTGTAGCCTCTTTACTTAAGGAACAATGTGAAAATATAATATTAAAACCAATGATCCTTTGACCTTTACAAATCAACACTTAATAGTCAAACAATGTCATAGATGTCGGTGCAGAAAAATAGTTTACATAATCTCAAACATGACCTTGGATTCAAATGTTAAATCAAATTAAATGATGGATTTGGAGAATTGTGACATCCTGACAGTCAGTACACAAAGTTCTGGAGGTCAGAGACAAGGCTCACCTTACTAAAGCTTCCCACCATCTCCTGTACTAGTGAGCGCATGGGTGCAATGTAGATGATTTTGAAGTCGTCCACATTGATGGTTCCATCCATGTTTATGTGCTTTCCAATTTCCCTCAGCATTGCCATCAGGGCGACATTGGTCTTACCAGCTCCCTGCCCACACAAAGCAATGGCAATATTATAGGTGAAAACAGCCTTGTGAGAAAGTGTAATAATGCTGATGGTTTTTTTTAACAATCTTCTTACCGTGGGAGCACACACAAGCAAGTTCTCATCTGTCTCCATGGTGGTTTTAAACAGCTTGCTCTGGATGCGGTTCAGCGTTTTGAATCCTTCAAATCCAGCCTGTGCATACTTAGGCAGCTTTTCAATAGCAACAAGCACCTGAACACAAAATAATATGCTGCATTTAGGACCAAAAACACATAAATCCAAAAGGTGTTGTAAAGCTGGGTGCTTAAAAGTTTTCAGCAATGGGATTAACAAACCTCATCTTCTGCAAAGGGTTTTGGTTTGAGGGCTGGCACGTGGACTTCTTCATAGCCTTTACGCTGTTTGCGAAAAGATCCATCTGGCAGCTGGCACCTCTTGTTAGCCATGAAGTGGCTGCCTTGGGTGAAGGCCAGGTCCTCAAGGTCTAGCAACTGGCGAGGGGCAACTGACTGTAGAGAAACAAGGATGGAAAGTGTAAACATAATATTTAGTGCACTGCATACCACTGGCAGGGATATCTAGGCGACTTCACTACCACCAATGTAGCAATCTTTGGTTTGCTAATAATTAAATACAACACAAATACTACCATCTAAGCACCGTTGCATTAGTTACCTCTCCATGGTCAATGTCCATCGCTTCCATATCATCGACACGGGACTTTCTCACCCTCTCCCTGCGCGATCGCTCCTCCTAAAAAACATAAAAATGACAGATACAACAGATTAAACTAAGAGANTCCATATCATCGACACGGGACTTTCTCACCCTCTCCCTGCGCGATCGCTCCTCCTAAAAAACAATAAAAATGACAGATACAACAGATTAAAACTAAAAGCTCCTTTAATGCAAAGTGCTTGTATAGTTTTATGGACGATTTGTCTTACCCGAATAATATCCTCCTTCTCTGTCTCTTGCAGCTGGTAAAGAATCTTTGAAAGTTCCTGATCAGACTCCATCTTCCCGATGATCCGCTCCTTCTCTGCCTCACTCTGAGCGCTTGCCAGCATGGTACAATACTGAACTGTGTGTGAGAAGGCAGAAAGTGATTATGAGCTGCAAAAAGTGCAATATAAAATTATGTGAAATGCAATTTGACATGTCAGTGAACATATTGTGTATTTTAGTAAAAAAGGTAAAAATTGAACACTGAATATTTACAGTATCAGTACGTCACACATTTCTGATTTTCAGATTTATGCATAATGCAATACTTTGTTGTATTGTTTTTGTGTTCTTGCAATTCCATGTTTTGTTTATGGTTTAAATCTGTGTGTTTTTATTATTAGTTTTCCTGGTGACCACGTGGAAAAAAGGCGACTTACTCATGCGACGATGTTGGCGGAGGATTTTAATGAAGTCAAAGGTGTTGAAGCCGAGCAGCAACACCAGCTGGTTTTCACACTCTCTATCATCACTTGCAGTCTGTGAAATACAGAGAAACAAGGGCTTAGCTCGTCTGAAAAATACATATGCATCAGGTTTGAAATAAAATATTCACAACGAACAAGGTGACAGACGGACCTTGAGGATTTCCAAGACTTCATCTGCTTTCTTTTGGGAGACAATGGCATCATCGTAGAAACGGCTGAGCTGACGCTGGAGCCAAAAAGCATCAATGTCTCGAGGATGCAGATCCTTTTTCTTCACTGTCATCACGTCACCGGTGGCACCAAGCTGAGAAAGAGGAATTTATTCACTTTTTGTGAAGTGCAGTAAATCTAAAAAGATTCAGTTGGTTTGTTGATATACTGATTTAATTGAGGTCAAATATTGACACAGATGTTGCACTTACATTGGCTGAAAGAGTGCAGCCCACATCTGCCTCCTCTCCTTCACTGTCTTCATCTGAGTGTTCATCTCGGACCTCACCAAACTGGTCTTCATCACCCTCCTTAATAACAAAGATGAAAAAAAACCCAAAACAATCTGTAAATCACCTATTAGTCCCTAAATATGTCAGCATTTTTTTGTTTAGTTAACATTTACTTTTTCAATTTTTAAGGAAACGTTTACCTCTTCATCAGATTCAAATTGGACATTCACGCCATACGTTTCATCGATGTTGTCATCTGTGAAGAAAAGATGAGAATTTGCAATTATACATGGCTCTGTTATTATAAATCATTACAGATTATTCATTAGCAAACTTTTGATTAACATTTCTGTATACTTACCCATATTTTGTAAATCTTTGTCTCCGCCATAATCGGTGATCTTCTTGCCAAGATTGACCAACACATGGTAACGTGTATCATCAGCGGGTCCGAGAAGCTGCTCTACTTCACGCCGCCTTTCCTTATCCCTCATTTTATCATTCTTCAGCACTGCTAAGACTTCATCAGCTGCTCCACACAGGATATCACGTGGCTGCAGAAAGACATAGCAACCAATTCAATAGTCATTTCAGATATTGATTCCCTCATATAAAAAATAAAATAAACAAGTTGAGATTTTAACAAAAGCAGCTGCTATAGGATTCACTGACCTGATCTCCCAGAGCAGCATGGATGAAGCTGAGCAACACTTCATAGGTCTCTCTGGTTTCTTTGGTTTTGGGCTTGTATACAATACCAACCATCTCATCAATGCCTTCTGACAATAGTGTAAATCCTTTCATTTTGTTGATATCGTGTCTATCCTCATCTCTTTTCCGCCTCCTATGTAGACAGACAGACAGAAAGTAAATTAATAACATTAAACATCATTCAATGTATAGATATAAATAAAGAACTATGATAACTAAAGAATCATACATTTAATGTTTTTACTACTAGCCATTATATATTATTTGATGTTTAAAGTGCTTCTAGTGGACAAAGAATAATGTCTCAGTCTAGTTTTGTTTTTGTTCAGCCATAATACAAATAAAGTACACCTTGGGCCAAAAGCAAAAAACACTTGTATGCACAGATTTGTTCTTAAATAATCATAATCATCTTAAATCATAATAGAACTTGTTATTACTTTGCAAGCAGTAATATCTGTTTTGCTTCACCTGATCTTTATTCTGCAATAAACATATACTATCTATTTATTATGTGCAATAACTTCACCTCTGGCATATCAATCAGTACCACCATTTCTCTTGTAAATAATGTCAGTTATTATTTCTATTATATATTTACTATATTGTGCTTGTTGTTTTAGTACTTATTTATTGTCCATATTCTTCTTTTTATTCTGCTCTTCTATATTTACTGCCCAGTGGCTGTTGGAGCAATTTCCCCATTGTGGGACAAATAAAGGAATATCTGATTTTATATTACAGTGACATACAATATGTGTAACAATCAGCTCTAAAACCACAAGTATGCTACCAACAACCTTCAACCACTTAATATATCAGAAAAGCCTCATTTGACCACACAATAAAACAGTTATGTTGTGACAGCACTGACTTGTCTCGTCTCTCCTCCAGCTTCTGGGGTTTGGTTCTCTGAGCTTTGTCACCCATCTTGGTCCCCTCCAGCTTCCCCACCAGAGACAACACCTCTCCCGTGGGCTCATCTCTCCGTGTACGGTCGATCAGAGAACGATCGGCTTGCAGCACCAAGTTGGAGTTCTACATTTCACATCAGAAACAGGTGGAGCAGTCAGCACACTAGCTAAGCTAAGCGCTAGTTAGCTGTAGCTAATACCGGTAGTAGTAGCTAATTGTAACAGACTAGCATCAGTAAGCTATAAACATACATTCGAAGTTTTAAAGCATAAAATCTGTGTCTAAGTTAGTGGCCACACGTTTTTCTACAAACATACTCACCGCTTTGTACTCATACTGCAAGCTACGAGCAGTAACATCCGCCATGGTGCGAGTTTTGTCTGTTAGCTTTTAGCTAACACGCTTTTGAAACAATGTGATGCAGCGGCGTCATTACCCGATCTGCGTACGAGAGCCAGCGCGCACAACTCGCGACTGCTTCCGTTTCCGGGATGAAAGGTCAGAGAGAAGCGCCG
>JANJYP010027873.1:0-11184 GCA_024605115.1 Rastrelliger brachysoma | reverse complement strand
GACAGTTATTGAAAGCTTCACAAAATACTTTCAAAGCCTGTTCCAGTGTTCTGTGAAAGACACAAAAAAACATGATTTTCAAGTCTTTGTAAAGAAAACATGTAAAAGCCAGATTCCTGTCAATGTGCGTGCCTCTGTGTTCTTTCACACAGGAATGTTGATCTGATAATGGGATTAATAGTAAAAGCTTAAAGCTCCACTGACAGACTCTTTCTCTTTTTGTGTGTGTGTGTGTGTGTGTCTTCCTTGCTGCAGGGTCTTTGAGGACTGAAGGCATCAAGGTGTCTGACGTTCTTCCCGTGCTGAAGGAGAAAGTTGCCTTCGTGTCAGGTGAGTGTCAAGATTGCGTCGCGGCTACAACCAAAAACGACCTAATCAAGGGGACCCCCCCGGAATATGAGAGAGCGCGTCTGAGTCACTGAGGTCAAGCGTGAGTCATCAGGTTCATAATGACGCTACAGCAGATTGTTAGAAAAACTGACAAAAGGAAACTACTCCAACTCCTCCAAAGTACCAAAATGATATCACGGAGCAGAAGATATTCCAGAGGTTAGATGTATAAACATTATGTACGCACACAAAAAAACCAAAAAAAAACCCAGAGCGCACACATAAAGTGGTGTTTACAGAAAGAGAACAGCAGGCCTGATGCGTCAGTCAGACCGGGCGTACACAGTTTTCAACAAAAAGGAAAATGTGATTTGATTGGGTGAAAAATGGAAAAATACAGTCAAGTTGTTAGTTTATGAAACGCTAATCAAAATACACTCGTTCATTAAAAACTGCATTAAGCATTCTCAGTCCCTTTTTCTCAACCTCTCTTCATTGTGACACACTCCAGCTGTTCTCCTATACGCGTTTTGATCACCTCTCTAATGTTTGATAATAATTGAGACATCACCCCTGACGACGGCTCATATGAACAAATGATGAATGTCATGCGGGCTCTTTATATAAGTAACCGCAGCTGTGTGCGTTGATCTGCTATTGATTAAGGATACAACAGAGACTGATAGTGGAAAAAAAGCACTTCCTTCTTGTATCTAATGTTTAATGGAGCAGAGGAAGTGATGAAAATGGCTGGTTAAGAGAGTCCATATGTGATAAACTGTAAAGGAAACTGGCCTCCATGTTTATACATAGCTTTATAAATCTGACACAAAGAATACATATGCGTATCTCTATCTTTGTTGAGTTTAACTTTAATTATAGATGAAGCTGTTTATTATTTTCCCAATTCACCGAAAAGGTGTTTGGTTTATATTTTTATTTCTGAAATCCTAAAAATATTCTGTTTGTTGTCACATACTAAAGAAATCAGGAAATGAACGTAGCTCTATTTAATGCGTCTGGCCTCAGATCTCTATACCTGTCAACGCTTTCCCTACTGGGTCCTCAAGCCTGCACATGACAGCCATCCTCATCCAGCGCAGTAGGTCGAACAGCTGTCCCTCATGTGTTGTCACATGTTCAAAATGTGCAACGACGACTGTTAGGGAGGAGTTCCACCCCCCCACAGAGATCCACTTCACCATACATACTAAAAAAAAGATGCTGAGATCTGAGAACAGGAACTGTGACACCAGCACAGATGCATCATGGAGAATAACTTTTTTTTTTGTTCTGTCAACAAACTACAACAGACAAACTGTAGAAAAGATCATTGGTGTTGAGCAGTCACCCTCCAGGACTAGAACTCCTCCAGAGTCAGGAAACAGACCTTTAACACCCTGAATATGACTTATGTGAACTTCTCCCATCTGGCAGGCACAACACATCCCTGTGAGCCAAAACAAGCAGACACACAGATTCAAGGAACACTCTCACTCGGCGGGCCATCACACTCAGCCATGTGATATTTCTGAGCAAACACAAGGGTCAGCAGAAAAGACCCTAACATCACACGACCTCTCAGGATTGACCAACAGGGTTTCCAATATCTCAAAATATTGGAAGATTAAAAATTTTCTCCAGCTGTGACAGCTGCTAATGAGATTTCAGAACAGGTCACAGCCTCTTAAGATAAACCTCTGACTCACGATGAGCGTATTGTACAGCATGTACCATCTTCAGTGTTTTTTTTTTTCATGCTTTGACTTTTGAAAACTTCATCACTTTGCTTGTGGCGCACGAAGACCTGACCTGAAACAAACTCCATGATAATTAGACTCACATCAATCGACTGACTGACTGAACGGCCGACTGCATTGATGAGCATGACGCACCATGTGATCAAAGCTGATAGTGACTCAGCATGGGTCAACACAGGGTATTACACATATTTATATATAGCCTTACACTAGCTGCGGATGATTAAACTGAATAAAATTTAGACATGGCTCAGCTCTGGTTGCTGGTCTGGTGTCTGCTGGTCAATAGGAACAAAGCAAACCCAGGAAGTCTTCTCTCTCGTTTTAAAGATGTACACTGTAGACGAGAGTTTAAAAAAAAAAAAAAACATGTCTCAATCTGTGAACTGGATTTGCGGAGTGGTCTGGATATGGAGTTAAAACAAAGTGCAAATATAAATCAGTTCAAAAAAAGATATACAACCCCCTCCACTATTTTTAAGAGATATATGGATGAGGAGGGGCTGCATAAATGGGTTGCTTTAATTTATATTTTGACACCGGGCAAATACTTGAGTTGTAAATAAATTTGGGATACTAAATTATAAAAAGATTTAAGGTAGGAGTAGTGGTAAAAGGGGTCGGAATTTATCAGCGTGTACGGTACTTCTTTTCTCCCCCCACTGTTATTCTCGTTTTGATCGTTTTCTTAATCTGTTTTTATTCTCGTATTCGAAAGAGATAAATTCAAATTCAATGATGCACTTCAAGGATTGTACAACAAACTCCTTTTTTTTTTTTGTTTTTTTTTTTTTTTTATAAATTCAGCTATTGTATGTCTAAAGTAGAGCTCAACAACTAGGAGTACAGTAAACAGATGAATCATTGTTGTAATCCAGTCCAAGGGATTGCTACTTTTCTTTAGATTTTGTGTTAGTAAATGTTTCATTTTTTTAAAGAGATCGTTGAACCCACTAAACAATGTGAAGACATTAATTTGGGCTTTGGGAAATTGCTGTGACACTTTCTAGACCAAACAATTATGTGATTAATTGAGAAAATGATAAAAAAAAAAATCATTAGTTGGAGCCTCAGTGAAGCAGAGAAAACATAATATGTAATCTACTGTCTGAGTTTCTGATGAGTCGAATATGTTTGTATTCAAAAGAATGCTAAATGCACTTTGTATACCAATAAAAATAGGTAGAAAATATTTTTTGGTATATTGTAATACACACATTTTAGAACTACATGTATGCTTTTCTTTCTTCAGGTACTGCAGTACAATGTGTGCAAGTGCAAAAGTAATTCTGAAAGAGAGAGAGAGGTAGAGAGACCTAGAGAAACAAAGGGAGAGAGAGTGAGCGAGAGAGTATGAGAGAGCCGGTGCCAACAACAATCTGTCATCCAGAGTCCTCCTTAGATTATAGCAGCATACTCCCACCCAAAATCACACACACACACACACATGCGTAAACACACACACACACACACACACACACACACACACACACATACACACACAGACCGATTTTCCACGTCTGAGTAGCAGTTTCATAAACAGTGCGGTTTGTGTTTCTTACATTAATCTAACCAAAACATCTCTACACACATAATTTATCACAGGGAGGAGGGAGAGAGAGCGTTAGTATTTCAGTTAGATTTCAGAGGCTCTGGAAAGTGTGTGATGGGGAGTTATGTTACACATGTACAGATAGTGTAGCTGTTAGTGTAAAATAATGTGTAGATTAACTGTGATAATTCTGTAGCTGCTGATAATGGAGTGACAGTGGTTGTCATGTACTGCCTGCTGTGTAACGATACTGCAGCTCTAAAGCCTCAGTGGTGTGTTCTGTATTTAGTTTTTTTCCCCATTTTATTGTGTGTGCATGATATATTATTTTTCTGTTTTTGTTCAGGTTAATACTAAAAAAAGATTATTTATTGTGAAAACTTGGAATGACTGAGCGTGTAACTCCTGTTTGATAACTACAACGAGAGTGCTAAAACTATTGTGATATAACAATGTGGTATTGTCAATACTGTTACTGCTAATACTGTTACTATTACTATTAGTGCAGCTATTCTACTACTACCACAACGACTGCTACAGCAATCACTACTACTATCACTATTACTATACTACAGCAACCACTACTACTATACTACAGTAACTACTACTACTACTACTGCTGCCATTGTTAATCCTGTTCCATTACTATTACTACAACTATACTGCTACTATTGCATGGTACTACTGGTAACGCAACTGCAATAATACTATTACTACTATGAAATGCAAACTACTGCTACCATTACAACTATCGCAGCTGGTATTTCTACTACTGCTGCTCCATTACTATTATTGCAACTACAGCACTTACTACTGCTGCTGCTGCTCCTATAACTACTGCAACTACTGCTACCACTATTACTGCAGGTACTATTGCTGCTGTTACTACTACTACTATAACCGCTATTACTGCTACTACCTCTACTGCTATAAGTGCTGTATTTGCTATTCAGTGTGAAGAGCATGACTCTTTTGCATTGCCTTTATAACAGTGAGATTCTGTGTGATAGAGCCATACAGTATGTGGGATTTGATAATAATAGAGAACAATAAAATGAACACAGTCTTATAAAGGTTCTGTGTTCGGCGAGATTAATCATTAAGCTTATTGTTTTGTTTGTGTGCGCACAGGTGGACGAGATAAGAGAGGAGGACCGATCCTGACATTTCCTGCCAGAAGCAACCATGACCGAATAAAACAGGAGGACCTGAGGAGGCTGGTCACCTACCTGTCTACTGTTCCCAGGTACACACATGCCCATCACACAAACACACACACACAGGCAGACAGAAACATACACTCATTTAGTTAATATTTATCGTCATTATCAGCTGTGTAAATGTCTCATTAAACTTCTTATTCTGCGCTCTACTTAAGGACAATAACACGAAGCGAACCAGTTGTGATAAATAGAAAGAGGGTAAAGTGGGCGCTGGAGTGGATGTGGAGTACTCGAGTGCGGTCCACAATCAAACACTCCTTTCTTCTCCATCACAGCAGCAGATGGAGAGCAGCGTCTGATTTGCATCAGCATGAAAGCGGCAGTGTTTCGCAGCAGACAGCCTCGAGTCTGTCACACTCCACTTCAACCCAGTTTAGTCCTGAACCCCTTCATCACAGTCGGAGGATGTTACATGGAATCAGTCGGCGCAGAGGCGACTAATCAGTCACAGACCAGGACAAAATGATCAGTTCCTGCGACTTTCCCAATAATGTCAGAAATAGTCCACGTCAGTTTTTAAATAACAGCGGTTTCGTTGTAAACATCTTCTAAGTGACCTAATGAATAATGGCATGAAAGCAGATGATGTTTGTTGCGAGAAGAGATCTGCCTCACATCATCTGCGGCTGATTAATTTTGTGGCATCCCGGCCAACAAAAGTACGTGCAGCGGCAAAACACCAAAAAAAAAAAAAAAAAATAGTGGAGGAGGGGGGGATGCAAAATGCCATTGCTACTCAAATATTATGTTGATGACTCGCAGCACATAAACAGATTCTGTTTAAGGTAACTGGGATCAACGCGTGTCTTGAATACCGATACGATAGCTGGAATGTGACAGCATTATCACCACATCCTGTTTGTTGGTGGGTTTTCATGGAGACTGGAATATTCAAACAGCTAAAAAAAGACTCAAGCTCCAGAATGACCTCAGTCAAGAGACCACAAAGGTATTAACAACAAATTTGACCTTACTCTCAACCATTTTCTGAGTCAGCCGTTTGGTTTTGGTTCAAGATGCCAGTGGAGTCGGCTTGTGCGCAGATTTGTTTACGTTCAGTGTTACTTGTGTGATTTTTTTTTTTTTTACCCCACCGCACATAATCACAGAGCTGCAGTTTCATCCTTGAGTCATTTCCATTCTCTGCATTCCCCCCCCAAAAAATGCTTTTATTTAAATAAGAAGACAAAAAAAACAGGAATGTGTCATGCATTGCTGATGTGATCATAGGCGTGTGTGTCATGGTGTGCATGCGTGATACAAACAAAAAAGCCTGTTCAATAGAGCTCCTAATCAAAAACTCCACAGGGTACCTTTGATTTCAAGCATTGAAAATGAACTTACAGAGAGATGGAAGAGGTTTAGGTTAGAGAATAGAAATTAAGTGAACTTTAAATGGCTCTTCTATTTGTTCCTTCAGTTGGGCGTTTACGTATATATCATTCTGCGCATTAAAGTTTAGAGTTTGCATGCTCCTACTGTGTCCTTTGCACCATTGCTCTATTTCTCTTTTGTTCTTTTACCGACTCCTCATTCGATGCTCAAAAAACCATACAAGTTCACACAAGGGACTGTGGGCGTGTTTTGTCCATTTAAAACAATAGGTGTGATTCATAACATGTGCATCAGACGCTTTGATTGTCCTTGAATGTACTGTTGGGTGGGTGGGTTGGTGGTGGTGGTGGGGGGAGTTTCCAACTGGTCTGATTGTTAACACATCAATCTATATTAATATTCGATCCCTAGCTCCCAGCCCCGCTCTACTTCCTCCTGCTAATCGAGCTGCTGTTTCCATGGCGACTTGCGGAGTTTGTGCTTCGCCTCAGGCAGATTATAATGGATGTGCTGTTGTTGAATCTGTATTAATAGAGGCAGCGTGTGAGCGTGTTTAGAGGTGAAGTAATTTGAGTATATTTTTACTCCCCCAGTCAGCGGCAGCCCATTAGACACCAGCACACACAGCTGACTCCGCACTGGTTTCCCACAGCTGCTACTGGTCGTCAGGAAATCTCTTGTTTATAAGTGTTGTCCTGTCACATATTCAGTCCCCCCCACCTCCCTTTTTGTTTTGGGCATGTGGTTTTGATGTAATATTCTTAAATTTTACTCTGCAATGTTTGACTTCATGTTCTGTGGTCCATAACAGATCCGAAAATATGAGCTCAAATGCGTCATCCAAACATTACCATTATCATCTAATACGTGTCACATGTGAACTAAAGTGAGTGCAGAATGACTTTGATGCTGCGGTGGATGTAATGGAGGTGTTGTATAGTAAATAATAATGTGAATATGGTTCAGCAGTAAGTGTACATCTGTATCATAAAGCGTTGGTTAAGATGATGCATCTATTACTTCTCAAATGTGTGTCATCACACATCACTTTGCTACATAAATGCTATTTTGGAAGTAAAAGCTTCCTCACTGGAGTCGGTGGAGCTACCCAGTGATGGAGCACTGACGGCACTATGACTGATGTTCCGACATATTTCAGCTCTTATAGCTTAAAATGTTCTCTTGTAAATGCCTAAGCAGTTTTATGTTTTAATGTCCCCTCTCTTGTAGATTCTTCTATAACTCTGCAGCTACATAAGTCTCAAGCACCAGGGAAATGGGACTTTTTATTGCTTCTGCAAAAGGGAGAACAATCTATTTGGGGTTGTTTCAGAGTGTGCAGTAGTTATTTGTCTTGTTATTACCTACATTTTGTTAGCACACTGCTGTGCATTTACCTCTGTTTATGACTTCACTTCTATCCTTAAAGGGCAGCTCAGTGGAAGCAGAGATTTGCAGAGATCAGTGATATATTTTGGCCGTTCACTCTGCCAGAGTGTGATATATCAAACGCCCCCTTTGAAATGAAGGATTAAAAAAAAAAAAAAAGCTATAGCTGACTCTGAAGATGATTGACAGTTGACAGCTTGCCCATCATTTTAGTATCTTTAGCAAGCATATGATGTTGACTATCAGTTGAAATGCAGTGGCAGAATGGTAATATATTTACTCCAGTATTGTGCTGCATTGCAATTTTGAAGTATTTGTACTTTTCTCGAGTATTTCCACTTGTTTCTGCTTTATACATGCATCACCACCTTTAATATTGAAATATTTTAATTAAAACTAAACAGCATTTTTTGTATTGCATAAAAATATACGAATTCTAAATAAAATGTGATGCACTGTTATTATTTTAACTACCCAACAGTATATAAAGTGAGCATTACACTGCTGCTTAATATAATGATCCATAATATAACTGTGAAAGGTGACATTAATTTAATACTTATATGTATACAGCATTTTTGGTACATGTATGCTTTTACACTGTGGTATTTTGAATTTACTTTTATGAAAGTTTCTTAAATGTAAATATTTTGTAATGTCTATATTCTACTATGACAGTAAGCTTTAGATTATGTGATAATTAGCTGATGGTTAAGACAAAAAAGACACTTGAGGATGTTATCATGGGCTTTAGGAAACAGTGATTGACACTATAACTAATTGAGAAAATAACAGAGTAATCATTAATGAAAATAATCTACAGCCACAGCCCTGCAGTAGAATAGGGTACACTGCTTAGGCTTATACCCTGTAGGTTAATTCGTTAATTAGTTGACCTATTAAAAATTACTATTTGAGATTTTAA
Organism: Rastrelliger brachysoma; assembly: GCA_024605115.1. Taxonomy (NCBI): domain Eukaryota; kingdom Metazoa; phylum Chordata; class Actinopteri; order Scombriformes; family Scombridae; genus Rastrelliger; species Rastrelliger brachysoma. Next base: position 2,670 of record JANJYP010027873.1, on the reverse strand, counting down.
GGCTTATTCTGAACCTCTACATTACCTCTCTGTCACTCTGTCTCTCTGTTGTGTGTCTTGTGTCTGCAGTGAGGATGTATGTAAGCGCGGCTTCACTGTTATCATAGACATGCGTGGCTCTAAGTGGGAGCTCATCAAGCCTCTGCTCAAGACACTGCAGGAGTTTTTTCCAGCTGAGATCTGCGTGGCGCTCATCATCAAACCGGACAACTTCTGGCAGAAACAGAAGACGAACTTTGGCAGCGCAAAGTTCTCCTTTGAGGTCAGTAGGGTTTTTCATTCAAACACAATAAAATTTCTGCACAGGCTATGAATATTATTATGAATCTGTCTCTAATTGGTTTTCCTCAATTTGAGTGATATGAACTCAAATTTAAGTATTCTTAGTTATCCTTATATTTCTACTGTTTTATTTCTAATTATGTATTTTTCTTGTTTTCTAACTTTGCAGAATGGGTAAGGACATAGTTATCCAATTTCTAACTATCTGGATGTGATTAAATGGTTTCATTTATTCTCCCAAAATACAACAGCAGAGTTGAGATTGCACTTTTTCTTTCCTCATTTTGCAACAGAGAAGAGAAAAAGTTTCTTATTTCCAACACTGAGCTCAATCACACCTTATTTTAATATGCAAATATTCTGCATAATACAATAAAATGGGTAAAAATGGATGATTCTTTCTAATCATAATTTAGAGCACTGCTTTTTTTTCCCTACTGCCAACTTAAGATCTAGTAACAACAATTCTTATTTTCAGGCAATTTTAGACTAATTTAAACCATATTATTATATTCCATTACCACCAATAGATCCCCCAAAATGTTCCACACTACTACTTTAAATGTGCTCAAAATTATACACTTAGTTATTCCAGTATCCAATGAAAGCTTGGCCGGTCCCAGAAAGAAAAGACTGTGTTGAAAGCACACATAGAAGGTTTTTTTTTTTTTGGTCATAAGGCAGACGAGTTAAGCGATTTATAAGACTGTTTAAACTATTAAGTTCTGAATATTGGTGTCTGGTAATCACTGAGACAAGAAGTATGGTGAATTTGTCAGTACATTTTTAGAAAATAACAGGTTAAGATGGTGTGAAACTGTTTGCCATTTTCTAAATTTTGACACAATAAAATCTGTGCTAAAAAAAAACATGTCCTCACATTTCTCCTGACTTTCTTTTTATGTCTACCAGACCAGCATGGTGTCAGTAGAAGGTCTGGCAAAGCTGGTGGATCCCTCCCAGCTCACGGACGATTTTGAAGGCTCGCTAGACTACAACCACGAAGAGTGGATGGAGCTGAGAGTCTCTCTGGAGGAATTCATGTCCAACGCTGTTCACCTATTATCCAGACTAGAGGACCTGCAGGTAGGGGTTGCGGATAGATGAAAGATAGATTGGTGTGAGTGGTTATAAAGGATTAAAAGTAATTGTTCGAGCCCTGACATGAAATACTGTGCTGTGTGTTACAGGAGCTTCTGTCAAAGAAAGAATTTCCCGCTGATGTGGAGGGATCTCGTCGACTGATAGAGGAGCACACGCAGCTGAAGAAAAAGGTGGGAGAGTAATTGTATATCCAGTATCTGGGTCGACCCTCACATCATAGTTACATGAGACAATTGAACCATATTACTCCACCAACACCCTTTTTTTTTTACACTCCTTTTTTTTCTCCCCCTTGTAGGTACTGAAGGCTCCAGTGGAAGAGCTGGACCGGGAGGGCCAGAGGTTGCTACAGTGTATTCGATCTAGCGATGGATTTTCAGGGAGGAACTGCATCTCCGGCTCTGCCGACTTCCAGAGTCTGGTGCCCAAGGTAAGTAGCCCATAAAAATGGAAGTTGACGTCGGATAAAAATAAAGCCCAATCATAAGATGCCAAATCAATATCGTGACTAGAATAATATTTTATCCATGAGAGGAAGAATACCTTTTAACAGATTTATAGCGAAAACAATCGCTTCCTTGCATAACACTCTCCTTGAGATGGCACTGAAGTTCAAGGGAAAAGTAAGAGAAAGAGAGGAAGTTATGTGAGGTCACCTGAGTCACACCACATGCCATAAAAACATCTAGTAAATACTTAGATTGAAATAAAAAGCGTCATCCTCCTGTCCACAGGGATGTGGAATCATCATTTAAACAGTAAACAGAGCCCAAATGATAGCAGTGTGTGCTCTGTGTTAAACTTTATATCTGCTGTTGACAGATTAACTGAAGGGACTGATTGTTTACACGCACACATGCACATTTCATACATGAGGAGCTCATTCGACTGCCGGAGGATAAACACACAAAAAAACTGAGATTCCCTCTCGCTCGGAAATTTGGCAGTGAATCCCAAACACAGCGTGAAGAGAGTCGACACAGTTCATTTTTATCAATTAGTCTCCACTGTTCTTACATTCCTCACACGATGCCGTCACGTTGCGTCATAACAACACACGAACGCTAAAAGAAAGCTACGGTATATCATACGTGCTTTAAGTGCACAGTGTCATTTTTTTTCTTCTTCATCACCTAGCCAAGGCCCACAGCTCGTTAGCATCCCTCATTAGCGCTAATGAGAAGCACTCTCGGCATGTTAGCTCGTTAGCCAAAGCACTCCACGGGGAAAGTTTGTGAGGAACAGAGTTTCATCACATAGGTTGGTTGTACAAAACACACACAC
>JANJYP010027850.1:0-18317 GCA_024605115.1 Rastrelliger brachysoma | reverse complement strand
ATAGTGTGACCCATAGCTCAAACATCACGGTGTACAATAAAACTACCTTTGCTCCCCAGGAGACTGGGATTCAGCAATTTGTTTGTTTGTACACAGGGTACGCAGTGTCTCTGTTGGATTGCTCTGGCTCACTATGCTTTATCACTGGATGGATATTACACCACAGGCCTGAACGGTCCACTTTGATCTACTTTTTGATCTACTCAATCAGCAAGGGAAATCGTATAGTGTGTCTGATGTACATGAAACGAAGACACAATAAAGACTAGAGAGTTGCATAATGTTACATGTCAGATGGAGAAAAAAATTAGTGGAATGCATTTAAAGGTTTTCAAGGTTGTTGTTTTTTAATGGCTGTGGAAAGTGCCTTCAGTCAGGATCATGAAATGAATTGAACGTAATTTAAATACAAGATAAACAAATTAAGCTTTGATTGAGGCCTACAGTGAGATCACAGGTGGGATACATGCAAACAGCAACAACAATACAAATACATGAGATTAAATATGAAGATTTGTATTCAAAGTTGGAGGTTCATGTTATTTAAATTGCAATTATGCATGCACCATGTAATGGTTTTCCATGTTTTCTTTTACTTCTACTGTAATACAGTACAATCAAGTAATAATGAAGCTACTTTGAGGAAAATCCTGCAGCTGCACATTATGTAGGAAGTAGGTGTAAAAAAGCAGGATTGACACTATTAAATCATTACACCTGAGAAAATGAGTCAGAGTATTGTTTTCAGGGTGGAAAGGGAATCCATGTTTCCTCTTTGTGTCCATGCCAGTTGCAACCCTAACCCTTGCATTACATCCTGTATGTTTTGTGTTGATTTCCACACAGTGCATTTCAGGTTACATGGACCTTGAGCCTTACATTTTGTACTGGCAGGTGTAAGATCCTGTTTATTTGATTTAGGTGATAGCTACAACTGAATTCTCTCTGTTCTCTTCCTCTCTAGCCTGGGTCGGGGCTCTGGCCATGGGGATGATCTTCCTCTGTTCACCCGTGGTCAGCATTTTCACAGACCGCTTTGGCTGCAGGAAGACAGCCGTCAGTGGAGCATTTGTGGCGTTCATAGGGCTACTTAGTACATCCTTTGCTAAGTAAGTTACGTTCACTAAAGACATTGATTGTAAAAGTCACATTGTAGGTCAGATGATCTGAACAATACACAGTTTGTGNGAAGACAGCCGTCAGTGGAGCATTTGTGGCGTTCATAGGGCTTCTTAGTACATCCTTTGCTAAGTAAGTTACGTTCACTAAAGACATTGATTGTAAAAGTCACATTGTTGGTCAGATGATCATGACAATACACAGTTTGTGCCAAATCAGTTTTTGATGCATACAGCAATTTTCAGTGTTAAGCATTAAACAACAGATAAGTAATTCAGTCTCAATAATCATATCAACATACCAGTCATGCAGTGAACTGTTTTATAATCATGTCAAGTTACATACAGAATATGTATGATCTGATTTCATTCAGAATAATTTCTTAGATCTTAAATCTTAACAGTTTCCCTTCTCTTTTTTTGCCACAGACTAACATTAACTTTGGTCCAGACTGACAACTATCAAATGGACTACTATAAATTTTGCGCAGATGTTCATTCACCCCATGACTTTGGATGATTTTTACTACTCTAGAGCCACCATTAGGTTGACTTTATAGTCCTTTATTGAAATAGCTGTAGCATGGTTCCCATAGAATAAATTATAATAACTGACCTCCTGACTTTTCATCTAGTGCAATTATCAGTTCAAAATGTAAATTTTTTCAACAATATGGTTAATATTATTCCTGCTAAACATCTACATGCTAGTGTTTTCATTGTGAGATTTTTTTTTAGCATTCTGAGGTAGGCATTCAGCTGTGCAACCTCACAGAGTCATAATTTTGTTGCATAGAGCCAGAGATAACATGGAGGGCAATGGAACACAGGAATACCTGTTGGTTAATCTGCACATTGTCATGCCTTTTAAAGGAGAATTCTGGCTATTTTTGACCCCTATAACATTTTGATGAGGGTCACCCAATGTTGGGGGAAGCAAAAAATTTGATTAAAAATGATCCAACCAAATGAGTCAGGTCCTTACGAGACACCACTGTGCACATTGAACCTATAATGTAGTGAAACAACATAAACTTTGTGTTTTTGCTGGAGTCACTTACCTCAGATAATGCCATTTACATCCGGAAAAGTCAGCTAGCCGATTGTCGAGCGTCTGTGTGTCTGTGACAATAGCGGCTGAGCGAGAAAATGCTTGACAATCAGCTACTAATGGCTCTGANGAGCGTCTGTGTGTCTGTGACAATAGCGGCTGAGCGAGAAAACGCTTGACAATCAGCTACTAATGGCTCTGAGTAGGCATGGGAGAACTCTGGTTTGGTCGGATCATTTTTAATTTAGTATTTTTCCTTTAGTTCTCCTTTAATGATAGATCTTTTTAAAATGTTTTTCTCTGTGCATTTGACAAATAAATATGCTATTGCAATGAAAATACTGGCAGATATTATTATCTCAATTATCTCAATTTAATTATCTCAATTTAGTACAAATGTGAAGGTGCAAACTGTGAGAGAATTATATGTAGAATTGTTATCAGTTATTAATTGGTCATTAATTGTCAGTTCTTTTTTTTTCTTCTATTGCAGCTCCCTGGGCCTTCGCTATTTCACATATGGCATACTGTTTGGCTGTGGCTCCTCATTCGCCTTCCAGCCCTCGTTGGTCATCCTTGGCCACTACTTCCGCCAGCGCCTGGGCCTGGCCAATGGTGTGGTGACAGCCGGTGCCAGCCTTTTCTCCATGGGTCTCCCTGTTTTGCTTGACAAGGTGTCGCAGCCTCTGGGCCTCAGCGGCACCTTCCAGGTTCTCAGCGTCTTCATGCTTATCCAGGCCTTGCTAGCGCTAATGTTCAAACCTTTACTACCTGCTGGAGGAGGCATGGGACCGCCGGGCATGGGCCCTGGCCCTGCCGAACCCCAAACCCAGCCAGGGGCCACTGCGCAGGGTGGGAACAGGTGGAGCAAGGACTTAGCTGAGCTCAAGAAGTACTTCAACTTGCGAGTGTTTCACATTGTCACATACCGGGTATGGGCATTCGGAGTTGCCACAGCTGTACTGGGTTACTTTGTGCCATATGTCCATCTGGTAAGAACATCATATGGGCATGCTTGTAATCACATTACAAGTGCTTGCTGTGTATTTGTTCCTGTCTCCAAATGAGTTATCTTAACTGAAGGCTATACAAATGTTTTTAAAGTTGTCACAAAGAGATAAATGCTGTTTTTCAGATAACAATGTTAATTAAGTTAGCTGTGTCACATTTTGCTTATATTTGATAGATGTTAATGCAATATTTCGTGTAGATGTAGCAGGAGCCGGCTAGGAGCCGTATAGCAGTTAGTGAAGCTTCCCTCCCAATCCTTAAAAGAGTGCTCTGGCCAGTGGGTGAGAGTTCGGACTCTTTAGCTCACTGGTTAGAGCATTCGCCTTTCGGTCCGGAGGTTGACGTGAGGTATGTGAGTTCGAGCCCAGAGATGGGCGAGTGTAGAACTAAGAGTGCCTCAGTCATACTACGCAGAAAGCAAATCCACTACATAGATACTAAGCTTTATGTACTCAATAGTCCTTAAACATTACCTAATAGGGACTACATACCATAAAGTTCCTGGATATTTTTGCAATGTGACTATAAGATGTAGGAATTTTGTCCTCTTCTATTGCTATTATAGGGTTGCATAAACAGCATTATGATGTTGATTTGTAGTAGTTGTGTAACCATGTCTATATCATAAAAATGCAGTCTCTCAGCTGACTGGGGAAATGGCGGGATGCAGAGAGGGAGGAAGACTGATGTCAGAGCCACACTGTTGCACTGTGGGTGGACTGATGCTGTCTGTTTTCTTGTGGGAGAGGACTGTGGAATGCATGCATGAATATAAACAAGCTGGGTGGAAACTGAAGATCGGCCTAATTCCTGTTAATGTTACAATAGGGTTTCTGAGAATTTTGATGATGACTAGAATCCAAATTTCAGGTGCAGCATATTCCCAAAAATCTGTACACAACCTATGAGTGACTTTGGCGTTAGACAGATGGAAAGATAGTGAAGGATGGGGATGAAGTGTAAAGCTGCAGCGCTGAGCTGTGAAGTAGATCTCCCTCTATCCAGATGTCGGATGTTCCAGCTCCGACCTCCCTCTGTCAGGCCTGTTGTTTCAGGCCCAGGCCCAGATGTAAACACAGCCCCGGCCTTTGTATTGGCTCGACCACCTCAGGAAACCTCTCCTGTATGGCCTCTCTGTATCCCTGAGCATGCCTATCCTATGGCCATTGATGAATGTAGACCCCTTCAAAGAAGAGCAAATATTTCACAGGGACCAGCATGTTCAGGAAAGACTTCAGAAGGTGGTTTCATGTTTTGGATCTGATTTGGGGGCTCAAGGCTGAGGGGAGTGGGAGGGTCTGACCTATATGCGTTGGCTCTTACTGTCCTGCTGTTCCAAACGTCTGTAGATGAAGACATTTTGTTATGGATGGACAATTCCTTCACTCTGCCAATTGCACACCCACTTGCTCGCCCACTTGAGTTCATTCACCTCTTAGGCACAAAAACATGTAAAAAAAAAAAAAAAAAAAAAAAAGCTCACCAGCAGGTTGCATTATATCTTTATGAGCTCATTGATTATGCATAGCTTCTTATGAGTTTCTACTGTAGCACAAACATACTATCTACTGTACATACAAAGTTCTCTTTTCTCTGTGTATCTCAGATGAACTTTGCGAGGGAGCAATTCCAGGGTACCCAAAAAGAATGGGTGCTGCTTGTGTGCATAGGAGCTTCATCTGGGGTGGGACGTCTCACTTTTGGGAAGATCGGAGACCTCATTCCTGGTCTTAAAAAAATCTACATGCAGGTGAGGAAATGTGTGATGTTGGAAAATTTGGGCTGTTCATTTCTTTAATGTTTTGCAGATTTCTGTGACAGCCCATGCAATTAAAAATAGTATGTGGGGCTAGAGATTGAAAACAACACAACTAGATTTCTTATATGAATTCTGCCTTTGTTTTCATTTTTAATTTTGGATCCTGGATTTGTAAAACTTAGTAGTGATGCAAAAACAATAGAATAGTGTATATTATTTTAATTGTAATTATTGTAACTATTCCAATTACCTGTTAAACTCTTGTCAAATCTCTTTGAGTAGAGTTTACAATTTTGCCACAGTTATTTTTATTTTGCTGCTTTGAATGCGCACTCTCCCTCTCAGCACATGGAAAGCTATTTTCTCTCCTACTCTGCTCTATGCTGGACTGTCACAGTGTATAAGCAGATGTTTGACTTGAAAGAGAACTTATGATGAAGCAAATGACAGTTATTGTACATGGCAGAATTAATTAGTTATTCAGTATATTATACAATTTATACACTGCAAAAGGTATGAGCATGACATACACAGTATGTAAATGTGAAAGCATTTTTGTTTTTTTAAATTGGTACTTGAGCATGTGCATCAAAAGACTACATTATATATTTAGTGTGTAACAATGTATTAATACATAAGATAATAATGATGTAGGTTAATAATAGAGATTAAAGATGATGTAGTAGGTTTGTTAGGAAAGGTCTTGAAGATTGTGCAGGAGAAGAGGTTGAATGTTATTCTTTTCCATTTGTTGATGCGTTTGGACAACAAGAAACTGAAATAGAACATATCATATTCATCATTACCTAAAAATATTAAGACATTAATTTTTCAAGCTAACACACACGTAAGTAATCAGAAGGTCTTTACAAAAGTGTCAGAGCATTATAGACTTACATGTTTTTCGTTGGATTGCATTTTGGTAAATAGTCTTGTGCACATGATCACTGATCTTAGACAGAGGCCACTTTTAGACCATTTGGTGCAACCCACACACTGCCATGGCTGTAAAATCAAAAAGGGACATTACACCTAAGAAAGGAATGGCAACATATTACACGTGGCAACTAGTTACCATCGGTGCATTTACTGCAGCATTTACTAACTTAGAGTTCTCTTTTTCTATTAATGTATTTGACTGTTCGGTGATCAACATATGCAGCTGTAGATGTTGCAGGAGAGATGTAAATACTGAGAAATCTGAGTTTGTGTGTGTGTGTGTGTGTGTGTGTGTATGTGTGTATGTGTATGTTTGAAGTGTCTCAGCTGAATTGTATTTTTGTGTAAAATACTGCGTCAGCTACTTTTGAAGTACCATATTGAAACCGTGTAAGCTCAGAGTTTTACATAACACAATCCTGCAGATGTTTCACAATGAAAGCCTTGTTACTTGAGGGCTTTAGAGTTGAAACTGGTTGGGAAAGCCTGCTTCAATAAAAGTCATGGTTGTTAATTGTTGACTTGTCTCGCCAAAAATACAGCCATACTGTGCACACAAGCTAAAGTAGAGTTGCAGAAATCATGAAAAGCTGAAGCACAGTCTGTGTCACTGAAATAACCAATTTTTTGGGAACAAAATGCAGCCCCATTGTTCATACAATCTAAAACACAGTTGTATAATATTAACATACTATTGAAGCATTTCACCTTTTTAGAGATAGACAAAATGATTTTGTCAATGAATTCAGAGGTCTTCCCACTGACTGAGGATGTAATAGAAAACTGTTCACACAGATTAATTTTGAAAGAGCAATGGGACATTGTAACACTTGCCCGACCAATGTTGTAACTTCATCACTAAGTCAGTTATTCAGTCACGGGCATTTATAGAGCTAACCCTGCTCTTGCACGTCAGCCAAAAAGACTTGGGGTCACATATTAACATATGTGTTTGCTTTTTGGGACTTTTAATGCACACACACACACACGCAAGCACGCACGCACTCACACACACACACCCACCCACACACACACACAGAGTCTTGTTAGTCACTTATTAGAGAATCATAACTCAGATCCTAATTTGCACCCACTTACAGTCTCTGAATGAAAGGGCGCTTTTGTGTTGCCAGAAGAATTACCCACCTGGGTAATGGCAGAGATGATTCACTTCAGAACCATTTGAGAGAAGAACACAAATAGGCTTTGTCATTATTTGCTGGTATACATGTTGTTCCTTCCGAGTTCAAATGCCACACGCTCAATCTCTTCTTCATGTTGATAATTACTAAAATAAATCAAAATTTAAAACCTTGAAATTTTCATCACATACATGCATGAAACGTTCAAATCTGTGTAATATTAGAACACAAGCACTGTGGCCACTTTGTGTGAGATAATGTTTCTTACTGACAAAGAGAATGTGTTTACAGCTCAGTGCTTTTTCTCCTGCTGCCATTATGAAGCAAGACATTGGCTGTTAAGCCTTTTTTCTCTTAAATCCTGAGTTGATCACTCATTATTTTCAAGAGTTACTTTCTTGTACATTGTGGTAACTATGAGGGAAATTAAGGTTCTTTTAGCACCTTTAAAAACATTTGTCATGACATAGTATTAAATTGACAAACTGAGCTTAGTGTAAGATGTCCTTATGCAGATGTATGTTTTGGCCGTCGTAGCAGTCTCCTGCTCCTCGAGCAGCTCACACTAACCATACCCATGGTGATCATAAGCTGTGTTTTTCATTGTTACATTTTTGGCTGGACTGCTGCAAGCCAGGCTTATAAATATCTATAAACGTATGTCACTGAGTGATGAACTTATACCATTAGGTGGCGAAATGGTGTCACTTACTGTATTCCTGTTTCTCATTAAAGCCCTTTAGCCACAATTTCATACACTGACTATATATTGTCCAGTCATATACTAGGTTTTCACTTAGTTTTGTTTACACATTTAAAGGAAAATGGCAGCTACTATAATAAAAATATCAGTATGATTTATATTCTTTATCAGTTTCTGACAACAGAATATTTTTAGCCCTTTGTCTTGTATCAGGTCAATGTCTGTGTAGCTATTTCATAGGCAATCAGTATGTGTTTATCTAATTTTCCTTCATCTCAGATACTGTATGTCAGTTTTTATCAAGTCCCTAGAGTACCTGGAGGGTGCACTCAGAAACAAAATGATCACAGTGAGACATACAGGTCTGAAGGCCAGTTCTTCATATGCAAGCATACAGCAGATGTAATGCAGGAATAGAAAAAGGACCCAACTAAAAGTGATTAGTATATTCTCAGCAGACAAACACTTGAATCTATATGTAAAAGCATGAGAGATTAGGGTAGAGATAACAGAAGAGAGAAAGAGAAGAGCTTGTATAATAAATAATAGATAAATACAACAAAATGATTAAAAGCATGTTAATACATTGTGTTCCTCTCGTCTGTTTTAGGTGGTGTCCTTTATGGCTCTGGGCCTGATGTCCATAATGATTCCTCAGTGTACGGTGTTCGAGGGGCTGGTGGTTGTGTGTGTGTTCCTGGGGCTGTGTGATGGATGCTTCCTCACCATGATGGCTCCCATAGCATTTGAGCTGGTGGGGCCAATGCAGGCCTCACAGGCCATAGGCTACCTTCTAGGCCTCATGGCTTTTCCCATGACAGCAGGTCCACCAATCGCTGGTGAGAAACTCCTTGCCTCCTTTTTTTTCCACTTTTTTTTGCACTGACTTTGGGACATTGGCATTAAGAGTCTGCAACAAGATGATATATATTAGCAAAGTAGAACAGTTGAAGAAGGATAGAAAGAATGTAGAGAGTTAAGGTAAGACAAATGCATAGCTAGACAGATTGTTCTTTGGATTGTATTTAGAGAGGTTTGGGCTTGCAGCCAATTGCAGGCTGTCTCTAGGGATTTGTCTTTAGGAAAAAAAGAGCACAAACAGGGCCAGATCTCAGCACTCAACTCTCTCCAAGTCTCCTCTGCCTCCTTCCTCTCTCCTCTGTTGTCTCATCTCCAGATGCCTCCCTCTCTTTGCAGTAATAACAAGAGTGCATATAAGACTGAGGGCATTAATTGAGAACATTAATTTGATCACTCAAGCATCCTCGTGCTCTCTCTTGCCAAAGTCTTTAAGCTCTTACACACATACCTGAACTGCTTTTATTCGACTCTGCCCTCCATTTGTGGCCTCAGTTCAGCATAATAGAGCTCTCAGATTCTGAGGGTGAATATCAGTTGTTTGACATATTTGTCCAAACTCAGATTCATGCATTCAGACTGTTGAATTAGTCAAAGCAGACTCTTATTTTATTAAAATGATTTCTTCTTTAAATGATAGATCTTTGGAGAACACATTTATTAATGACTTGTGTCTACACAGGGATGTCCCAGAGGATATTTTTCTTTACTTCTTCTGATTTTGGGAGTAATTGGTGGATGAAACATCTGACATTTTAGGAAGCAACAACACTGCTTCTAATATTCTAATATTAGTATAGTAAGTATAGTTTTTAGGAGAAGAAAACACTTTGTGCCATCTCCTTGTTGTTCCAGACAGATCCTGCTAATTTTATTTCCGAAAAGGGATTCATAGCATCTAGAGCATGTGGGATGCCACTTTAAGAGGCTAACTAACCAAAAGATTGCACTATTTGTGTTCTCACACAAAGGCCTGCATTCAGATATATAGTACAGTGTTATACCATATGGTTTCAATTTTCCATTTGAGTCACCACAGATGTAGATGTTCTTGCCTGTGGTTTAACAAAACACGACATTTTTCAGTAAAAATGACTTTATTACATTTTCTTTTCACAAAAGTGAGTACATTTACTGTACATTAAACACAAGGACAGTAAGGCTCCTCAAAGTCTGAATGCAATCATCACAGTGCAGGCATTTGTTGTACTGTACAGTCTATATAGTTCAAGAGCAAGGATGTATGCATAAAAAGGAACAAAGCAAGTGTCTACGCCTTTCACTGTTGCCCTCATGTCATGTGACTCATGTAACTTAAACACATGGTGCAGTGTCTTAAACATGTTGACCTCAAATGATAATTAATCATTCAAAACAAATCAGATTAATGGATTAAGTTAGATGAATAGTTTTACACTTTTTTAAAGGCAATAATTTCCTTTCTTTCTACAGTTGCTAGTTGAGAAAATTGATACTGAATATTGACCTGAGCACAAACAATACTGGAGCTGTTTGACTAACAAGGTCACAGTTACAGAGACCTCTACAAACAGCAACTGGCAACCAGTGCTATGGCTGGAGAAGGAGTGGACAGCTTGTTGAATTGTGCCTACAACATGCAGCTCCCCCTGAAACCACAAACTATCCATTCCCACTTCAGTTATTATATAGATTGAGCAAATTCAACATTTTATTGAGTTTTATAAGTTGTGGTTGGCGTCATTTTAATTCTATGTAGTTGTTTCCCCCATGCTTGCAGTCCTCATGCTAAGCTAAGTTAATGACCTTCTGGCTACAGCTCTGTATTTAAAACACAGACATGAGACATGAGAGTGTCAATTTGCTCATTTAATTTTCAGGGAAAATGTGTACTTTATGAAATGTTGAACTGTTTTAATAAAAAGTACTATCAAAGTGTCTTGTTAAGTTGTAGAGATTTATTGATTTAAGACAGATTTACATGAATTGCATGCATAACAGTGTTCACTTTCTGTCTCCACTGCTCAGGTCTCCTGCGTGATTACTTTGGAAACTACAAGGTGGCCTTCTCTCTAGCTGGGGTGCCTCCTATGATTGGCGGCATGGTGCTGTTCTTTGTACCCCTGATACACCACAGGCTCCAGCGAGGCCAGGCAGCACCAGAAGAGACATCCACAACTGCCCATATGTTGTCCACTGGCCAAACAGCGGGTGAACCCAAGAGCTGCTCCAACGGAGACATCCTGCCTGGCTATACTGACGTAGAGACACACATCTGAGTCGCTGCATACAAAGGTAACATGTGTTTATACATATCATATATCTTTACCTGGAAGTAGATATTTCTCCTAATATTCAACTTTCCATTGGGTCTTTTTTTTCCCCAGGGATTCAGCCCACCAGCACCTTTTCTCATCCTTAGATCACCCTTCAACCGTGGACTTCCTGTCAGCTGATCTTTTAACCTCTTACCCTCCTGGACCCTCAAATGTATGTTTGTTATTTTGATGTGGAGCAAAATTGAAAAGGGCACGCTGATGCAAGCCACAGAGAGGATGACAAGAAGGCACGCAGTGTAAGCTGATGGAAATGATTGAGGAGGATAAGCACAACACAGTCTCCACTGGGATAATTTAATCAGAGGGGATTCTGTAGTAAATGTACCCCCAAGAGGAAAGACATGAAGAAATTTTACGCAACAGTGGTAGTTTATCATTTCACAGCTTTTATTTTGTTACCGTAGCTTTCTGAAGCTGTAAAATATTACTATGCTTTGTTTTTAGATTTCATACAAGATAATGTTAGGATTAAGAGGAATACAAAATAGTGAAGGGATGCATTCACACATTCAATTCTAATCTATTGCCTGCATTTTCTGTCATGACAATACACATCTGTTTGCAAATGTTACAGGAGGTAACAAATGATCCTCCTCAGACATCAACCACCAGACACAATCACCTCAACTCAACCGCACACTGTGCCACACTACTCACAGCCAGGGTTCAAATCCCATAGCATAATAGTTTCAGCTACTTAAGTAGCCTGCCTGCATGAGAGACAGATCTGTGACTGGCAGCTGTTGATGACTTTGTAGCAGAAATCTGATTCACCCTTGAGTGGAAAAAAGTGGTTTTCAGTGCTTTCACAGCTTGTTGCAGGTTAATTACACAAAGTAAGTAGTGAGTTATGTGGGCATTTTAATTCATGTGAATTAATGAAGCTTTACAGTTGATACAAGGTCCTCTTGTGAGCCTTAAATTTTAGCCTCTTTCTTTGTGTCAAACTGTGCTTGTTATGGCTTTGAAAACACAACTAGCTTTTGTGCAGTGTGCATACTGAATACTCATTCAAGTGGAAAAAGTTGGAATCATGCGACAAGAGATTGGCGGCTTTTTTTAACGCTCTGATGCTTTTTTTTATTTTAATTTGATATTTTTTCTTTGTGTGTGTTTCTGTATGTGTGCAGCACATTTTCATCCACATTTCTGATAGTAAGAGACAGTTTTGTAATATGAAACCTATGTTACAATATGCTGATGCTGTTGCCAAATCTCATAGATAATCCAGTCAGGCTGATGATTTGCTGCTTTAGTTTAGTGTTGTGGTGAGGGCACCACATTCAAAACTTAACAGCCTCATTGAGATTCCCTCAAGAGGACAGTTTGCAGTTACTGTTATGTTTCATATGTTTGTACCACTTACCTCTGCACTCTTAGATCATTTTAGGTCATCTTGAACAATCAGCTGCAATGAAAAGATGTTAAGTAGAGCTGCAATAAATGATAGCTTGTCTATGTTACACTCTGTAATGATTATATAAATAACAGAGTAGTAAAATAGAGGGCATTGGATACACTAAAGAAAGGAAACACCTTGGGCCATAATTCACTCACAGTGACTCCAGGTGGTATTCCTCTCTGTCAGATTTTTCTCCTGCTGTCACTGCTGTTATTCAGTCAACATCTATGTTACTAGATTTTACAAACTAAAAGCTACACAAACCTCACTGCTAAAGGTAGTTTTTGGGATGCAATGCCATTGGACAAAGCTTAGGACCAGTAGTACACCTACAGTATACCTCATTAATCAAATGATCCTCAGCAATCCAGTGGAACACGCAGACATTCTTCATCATACTTTATGTTCACACTGCTCTGTGTAGCGGTTTGTTAATGCGATCGGATTCAGGTCTCAGAACCTCAAATTCAATCTCATTCAGTGTCTGTTAAGGTTCTACAAAAGTGCGGAAATGTCATATTATCGTAGAGCAGTTGGTGTGTAATCAGTTCATAGATTTTTCCTTCTTGCTTATTTTGCCTTGAGGTCCTTTTTCTTTGTTGTTTTTCATCCTCACCATTCCAGCTCTCTGTCACATTTATTAGTTATCAATATTAGGTTTCTCTTTTATCATTGAAGAAATGCAGTTACATAAATGCCTCATATCCATGATTAAACAACAAAAGATTAAAAAGTGTAAAACACATTTGAAAGGAAAAACAGCTCCTAGTTTGACTGAGGTAGTGTTAAATTTTATTGACTAATTATGGGGAAAATGTGATAGGAGTGAAAGTATGGGTTGCATAAGCTGTTGATGAGTCAGGAATATAGGCCAGTCATATAATGAGCATTTATTTTTGACAAGCCATCCACCAGCAAGCGTATCAAAATCCCAATCGCCAGTATTGCAAAATTTTCTTTCTTATTTTGCTTTATTCTCCTATATAATGATAAACTGTGAAATATGTTGCAACGTATAGTGTATTTTTGTGTCATGAATGCTGCAGGAGATAGCGGCGAACAGTAGAACTGCATGAAAAATGTAATTTTACTCACCATAAGCACTGGACTGCATCCACTAACAATGTAAAGAAAAAGGCTGGGTGCTATTGACCGATCACACCAGTTTACTACTGTCAAACTTGAGGTCTGTATCATGAAATCCCTCAAATCTTGCAAATGAAAGGGTGAATAAGAACTACTAGAATAATGACTAAGTAATGGCTGCCTGAGACTTACTGTCTGGCAGCCATAGTGGAGCACCCCAGCGTTATGGTTAACAGCGGCTGTAAAAGGCTGATTGTGTTTCTATGCACAAGATGAATGCGTCTCAACAACATGTTAATGGAATTGTGAAAAAAAAATATTGACTGTGAATTTTTTTTCCTTTTTTTTGTGTTGTTACAGTATCTAGCAGCTTTCCTGTCGCTTTGTTTGTCCTTTTGATGAAAAGACTAGGACTAAAAGCAAGATAGCAGCAGTAACCTCAATCTGTAAAATAAACCTGCCTTATCTGACCAGACTGAACAGCATTACTGAATTTGCCCAACTGCGATACAATCCTCCACTGGACCTCCATGACAACATCTGAGCTTGTTACTAGATTTGACACACAACTACAAAGCCTGTGTTGTGATTTTTCCAGATCTTAACGTGACTTTTATTCACTATTTTCTCTCTCGCTTTTTTTTTTTTTTAAATATTGTTTTCAGTGTAGGTGATTGTCAACTGTGGATCAATATTAACCACCTCCTCACTTGATTTCATCTGTGTCAGCTTCACCTATTTTCACCCACCCATTTTCTGGTCAGAACCAGCTGAGGTGATTATTATTCTACTTTTGATTCAAATAGAGGAAACTGACATCTATCAAAATACTGTATGTAGTTTATATATTTTTGTAATGGTTTTTAATTAACCATAAGCTGTTATGTTGTTTTAGTTTGTTTTTAATGATATGCATTTGTTGGTGTTTTTAGTGATACAATTCAATGACTACTGGAAAAAGAACTGTTGAATTAGTTTATGTGTTCAGATTATAACAATACATAAAAGTGAAGGAGTTGAGTAAATGAAGAATGATTACAGGACATCTCGGTGGTTGTATGGTGTCTGCTGAACCAATGTTTGGCTTGCCAAAGTCTTTTCATCTATGCAGCACTGCTCACACTTCACTTCCTGTGATCTCTTCACTTTCTGAACATGTCAAACTCTGAATGATGAATGTTCACTTGGATTCCCAAGGTTGCATTTGTTTCCTGTAGCACTTGCCGTTATGTTACGTGATCTATATACTACTAACACTACTACTTGTTTTACTTAATGGTTTTGAAGAGGGTTTCCTTTTTTTTCTAATAATTAGAAAGATTTTGTTGGACTTTCTTTTTTCCCCTCACGAAATGGTTACCTTTCTGTCCTGTTGGTGCTTTTGCATATGGCAGTATGCAGGTCAGAGTAACAGAGAGGCACATTCAGCACCTAAATAAAGGCAGGCTTATATTAAATACTGTCCTACACATTAATAAATTAAGCTAAGAGATTTCTTAGTTGATGTATTCTTCCAAAACCAGTAAAAACTGGTCAAACTCAAAGCAACATATTAACACTACATGTATTAACAAGTAATGTCAGTTTTACTTGTATAATCATTATTTTATGCAACTATGGCACTTCAGTTCACTGCGAATCTCTGTTGCACAGCTCCCAGAAAACAGACCTCGCCTCAGAGTCTCACCTCATTAGACTTTCCTCCGGCTGAAAAAAACCACACCTGACTAAGGCAATCCAAGCTGTGGCAATATGAAGTCTTGTTATTCTCCTTTGCAATGTGCTGTTTCTCTGCTCCTCTGACCTCAATTTTTGCCTACTGTTTAACTGGCGGGCCTTGGTCTTGGCCTGAAACCACACAAAACAAGATGTGAAACAGGATAGTTTAAGGTCTTTATATTATGAGCCATGATTTAGCAAAAGTCTAACACCTCACTCAGACAGAATTGCCAGTGTTGTTGCTGGCACCAGTCATCAGTTGATTTTCTTTTTTACTGCCATTTTTTCAGATGTGAATAATACATACCCTTTTATGCTACATATGTTATAGAGACCTGCACATTTTTCTTTAGCATCATGTTTAGTTTTGTTTTTTTTCTGTTGATATATTCTCACATTTGTCCCTGTATGGTCCAGGCCTCCCTGCAGCCTTACATGTTAAAGTATTAGAGTATTAGTCATTTTTCTGTGCAGGGCTCTGCTAAACTTTCCTGTTCTAACCTCCAGCAAGGTTGCTGCAGTAAAACCTCTATTGCCTCTCTTCACTTCTTAGAGCTATTGGCTTCTGTTCTACCTTATGTATGTATGTATGTATATAAGTGCGTGTGTGTGTGTGTGTGTGTGTATATATATATATATACACACACACATATATATATCTCACATAGTTTCTGTTTTACTCATTTTACAAAACATGTTCTAACAAGGCCAGTTACATCATGAGATCTGAAATTGCTGCTAGAAAATTAATGTAATTTTTGTGTTTTTTTTTTTTTTGTCAAAGTAATTTTGAATCTGTATCAAAAAGAGGCAAATCTTTTTCTATTAAACCAACAATAAAGATGTAATATGAAAACAACTCCTGCTGTCGTTTCCAGCGACTCTTTTGTTGGCTCTTCAATGTACCTTCAGTCCACTTCATACATAACACGCTGCAGGTGTTTTAGACTGTTGGAGATTAACCCCACACCCCTTTCATAAATACGTGGCAATTCAAAAAGTGAAACACAATATGTACTGTTTGGGGACAGTGATTTTGTCTTCAAACGTGTGAGCTACTTTGCTGTCACCACAGCAACATGGCTGAGTTTATTCAGGCATGAAGTCCACCTTTGACTTTGAAGCTTTAAGAAACTCATTGTACAATTGACTGGTAGCTTAAAGTAAATTACAGTAAGCTTACTTACTATATATTTACGGACTGAGCCACTGACAACGTCCTGGCGAGGCCGTATTGTATCTGTAGCTAAGGATTATTGTTTTTCTTATGCCTGCTCTTCTGCTTTTTTCATACCCCAAACATGCCTCCAAACTCACAAAATTTTGCCCACTCATCAGGCCTGGCAAAAAATTTGATATTTTAAGGCCCACACACGTCACTGCAAAAATGGCTCTATAGCGCCCCCCAAAGAGTGCTACCTTGCCCCAGATTGACGTAGAGGTATCCATGTTTTTTCGCTTTTATCTGTTTTATGCTTTGTTAAGCACTTTGTGTTACACGCTTTGTATGAAAAGTGTAATATAAATAAAGTTGAACAGATTGATATTGCCACTTGGTCATAGCGCTGCCTACTGGCAACTGGAAGTAACAAGCGTCAAACTTTGTCTAATATTTCACAGGGTTGGACAGAGGGACCTGGAATAGACTATGCTTACATGTATGACTATGTGATACTACTTTTGAGAGCTCACGGCCCATGCTTGCATGCCATTCCCATGGCGCCGCGATACTGTTTTAAGGGCCAAAGGATGCCTCTACAGTTATGAAACTTCACACATCTGGAGTCACGCAAGGAAACATCCCATATATTCATTTTGCACTTCCGTGCCAAAACGGCTCTACAGTGCCCCCTTGAAGTAAAAAAATAACAAATATTGAGCCAGAGTGACGTATGTATGAAATTCAATAGGCCTATACATCTTTACCATGTCCAGACACATAAACAAGTCTCTTGGACCCTACCTCTAACTCCAACAGGAAGCCAGCCATTTTGAATCATAGTTTATTGGACGAAAACAAACACCTCTAACCGGTTTCATCGCATTTCAAATTCACTCACAATCATCTTCAGACATTGCAGATTAAAAATTATCAAAAAAACTATCTTGTTCTTTGTTGCTGTGGCAACACATATAACTTCACTCCACATGCTGTGGTCTTGTTCTTGTTGTCTGAAGACATGTGCAGCCACATATTCATCAACAATGACAGTGCCATCTACTGAGGACAGGAAGTAATAAGCTCCCAAACACATGCCTGATCTGCACCAAATTTGGCGCATCATCAGGGTCCTGCTCACATCACGGCTGTGTGTCATTCCTGGGTCCAGCTCGGACAGGGTATGTTAATGTGATGAGAATCATTGTGATTTTACTATTTTAGAATGAGCTCTTTATAGCTTTATTATTACCATTTGACCTGTGGACAGATGGCTTTTCTTGGTACAAGAGAAGTTTTACAAATATAAAACCTCCAAGGATAAAAATAAATAAATGAATAAAATTTAAAAAATCCACTTAGATGCAGGGATATATAGACCAGATATAGTCTCCACCATCCCTCCTGGCAAATCATACCCTGGGTGTGAACATATTTACATAGTAGATGTTCCACATTTGAAAATGACCAGTGGGTGTCTCCATACTGTGAAAACAAAAGCAGCAGAACTCTTTCCAATGCATTAAAACTCATGTAACAGTGTACATTGTCCAGAAGGGGTCCCCCCTCCCTCATTTACAATTTTTCTCCATTGGTTTGGGTCATTTCAAAAGCTCATATCTCTCCCAAAACTGTTCACTCATGCTTCACAATCAAATTCTTTTGTCAGGTAAATAGTCAGTGCCATCAAAAGTGCAAAGATCCTTCTCAATTGCTTTGGCTCATTTCTCGATACAGACCAGACATTCTCACCACATTCTTTTTTGCCAAAAAAAAAACCTGGATAGTTCAGCACAACACCATGGTTAGCCTACAAAAGCTCACATCTCTCCCAAAACAGTTCATTCATGTGTCAAAACTAAGTTTCTTTCTCATACAAATGGTCAGTGCCCCCAAAATGCATTGTCCCTTTGGCATTCTGTAAGCACTGCAAGTCAAAATGTTTAGGTGTTTTGTCACTTTGACAGAGGATCATTGAAATATCCCTCATGTCCACCTCTCGGTATTAGACCAGCCCTTTATTGACACTGGTCACTGTACTAGTTCTTTTTT